>JAJOZX010003920.1:77500-184070 GCA_023014485.1 Bathynomus jamesi
GCGCCAGAACTGTTGAGTTGGAGGAGTGGGTCCTGAATCGCGTGGAGGAAGATCCTGGTGTCAGCACCCGAAGGATAGCAGCAGCAGAGGGTGTAAGATACACAAAGTTCTGTGTGGAGAATTTTACGAGAACAACAGCTTTACCCATATCACATAGGCACCAACAACAATTTAGTATCAATGTATGGGCATGACTTATTGCCGACAACGTAATCAGTCCTTTTGTTTTGCCTGGAAGATTAACAAGAGAGTCCTATTCCAATTTTTTAAGGAATGATTTAAGCGATTTACTAGATGAAGTTCGTCTTGGTGTCCGACGTCGTATGTGGTTTATGCATGACGGCGCTCCGCCTCATTTTAGTCGAGTAGCCAGAGACTATTTGGATGACCATTTCCCTGATAAATGGATAGGCCGTGGAGGACCCATTGCGTGGCCTGCTCGCTACCCGGACCTGAATCCACTCGATTTTTATCTGTGGGGTCGTCTGAAATCCATCGTTTACGTGACACCCATTGACAACGTTGAAATGCTTCGCCAACGTGTAGAACAAGGATGCCAGAAAATCCGAGCAATACCCGAAATGTTTGAACGCGTCAGGCAGTCTATGACGAGGCGTGTTCAGGGGTGTATTGAAGCGCAAGGCGGTCATTTTGAGCTCTTCCTTTAAATATAAGGCGGATACTTGGTGGAACACATAACGGGCTGTAACTCGGAAACAAGCGATTTTGGGCATATGTTTATATAAACTTTTATCATTGTTTTCAGGTCCTGAATCCATCCTGAAAGTGCGTCCCACATGTTATGAAACACCCTGTATATATTATACAAAATTACCCCAATTGAGATTCGAACCAAGTAAGAGAAGAAGGCGAGGGTGGGCGCTGACCACTGCAAGCATAGGCGTATGGGATGGCACTTTACTTCGGGGGCGGAAAAAATTTGCCCTGAAAATTTTCAGGGTGCCATGATTTCCGCATAAGCACTATGTGTAGTATAAAATAACACAAAGGTTAGAGTATGAGTAACGTATATTAAAGCCTTTTTGATATAAAAAACATTACAATTTACGAAAATGAGACAAAATTTTGCTACAACATTTGTAAATGACAAGCAAAAATACAGCATTGCAGTTGATATAGAATTCAGTAAGTCCTCAACTTACGTTTTAATCATTAACCACAAGTATAGTAGTAAGTAATTAATTCACCTCAAGAAGTAAAAAAAAAAAAAAAAGGAATGTCAGGAAAATCTGCCCTGAAAATGCTCAGAGGGGGGGGCTATCGCTTCCTCAGCAGGGCCGGATTGAGGTCCTCGTAGGCCCGAGGCACTTCTGTTTCTTAGGCCTTTGGTGGATGCATTTTTATGGGTGTATCGATTTCTATGGGTAGATGGGTGATCAAAATTATCTTGAATAATTTTATTAATAATAATAATAATTAATTTCAAATCATTTACTCATATACAATTTTTGTTTCTCATTTTAGGTGATCCAACCCTTCCCCAGTCTTCCAATATGTCAGATGGATATAAAAGAAAGCATGAGTTTTGCGGGTCAATGCATTGGTTGCTGCATATTCAGCAGATCTTGAAAAACCATTCACTGATAAATTCCTGTTCTTCCTGCATTTGTATGCAGAGAAAAAAACAGTGGCAGATATGCTCAAAGCCCAAATATCTGACAAGCTGATCAGCAGCTTTCCGAATGTTTACATTGTGCTCTAAGGATGTATCTTGCCATCTTGGGAACGAATTGCGAAGGGGAGCGTTCTTTTTCGAAGCTAAAGCTGATAAAAAACTGTCTCTGATCAACCATGGGACAACAACGCTTGTCTTCCTTCGCACTACTCTCTATTGAGAATGAGATTGTGCTAAAACATCATTTGAAAATGTTATTGCTGATTTTGCAATGAAAAAATCTCGAAAAGTTCATATCTGGTGTTAATTTCTTGAACTTTATGAAAAAAAACCGATTGACTTTGACATGACTCTGCCTCTTTGTATATACACTGTGCCTATCCTTGCTATATATTCAAGAAGAGATTTTTGTTACGGTTTTTATCATACAAATAAAAAAAAGATGGTCAAAAATGTTTTCGTAGGCCGTAGGCACAGTGCCTACTGTGCCTATTGGATAATACGGCCCAGACCCCCAGACCCCCCGCCTCATACGCCTATGACTGCAAGTACAAAGCTAAAGTTAGCAAAATCTGGCGCATATTTCAACACTTGAGAGAATACACGACGCTTTCTGTTCATTGTGTTTTTCGTGCTAGCCCCCCCCCCCCAACATTCGAAGTAATGGCAGCATTTCACTTAAATCTTTGGTGTAACAATGGGGAACTATAGATGAAATATCATGCATAAACACGCATGATTTTCACTAATGCTAAATTACCCCCACCAGGTTTTGTGGGGGTAATTTAGCATTAGTGAAAATCATGCGTGTTTATGCATGATATTTCATCTATAGTTACCCCATCTATATTACATATATATATATATATATATATATATATATATATATATACAGGGTGGGCCGTAAGTTTCCATACATAGGAAAAATAAACATTTTTTTATGGACAACCATTTTTATTTATATAATATGCTCTACATGGTTGCCATTGTTTTGAAAACACATTTCAATACGTGTTCCCCACTGTTGATGAACACGCATTAGCACAGTTGACGTTATGCTTGTAATGGCGTTGGTGATACGTTCCTTTAGATGATTTATGTCTCGTATCTTTTCCTGATACACCATGGCCTTCAAGTGCCCCCAAAATAGAATCAGGTCAAGGGGGGGTGAGATCTGGGGATCTGGGAGGCCACTCCACAAGACCACGCCGACCAATCCAAGCATCCGGAAACTGCTGATCCAAATACCGACGCACGTGAAGACCATAATGAGGTGGAGCTCCATCTTGCTGGAAGTAAACTGGGAAGTTACCTTCCTCGTTAGCAGGGATGGGAAAATCTCTTCTTGCAACATGTTAAGATACCTTTGGCATTAAGATTTCCACTGACAAAAAAATTGTCCAATAATTCTGTCACCCCATATCCCGGCCCACACCATCACTTTACCGGCACCTTGCATCTTCGTCGGACTCAGCCAGTTAGGGCAAGATCTTACGTCAAACGCATATTCTTAGGGTATCTGAAACATAAAAACAAACGTTTAATTTTTCCTATGTATGGAAACTTACGGCCCACCCTGTATATATATATATATATATATATATATAGGGTGTTTGAAACTTTCTGTACAAATTGTAATGGGGATAGGCAACACCAAGACAAACCCTTTTCGTCTATAAGTGTATGTCCGCTGACGTCACCATTCGGCGCGAGAGGGCGCCGCTGCAATTGGCTAAAAGGTGAAGTGGGCTAGACTCGCGCTTGCCGCGGGCATTCTTAAATCGGACGTAGTACGCGTAACATGGAGCGCTTCACGACTGCTGAGATGGCTGACATGCATATGGTGTATGGGGCTGCCAATGGAAACGGAAGAGCTGCTGTGAGGTTGTACCGACAGCGCTTCCCAAACAGACGTGTGCCAAACCACCAAACGTTTGCGCATTTGCATCGGCGACTGCGAGAAACTGGAACATTCCATGCAAAATGCATGACGCTGGTCGGGAGAGAAACGTGCGTACTCCTGACGTCGAGTCGGGCAGGCAGCAGGTACGGCCCAATCAACTTGCCATGGACGCTACCCGCCCAAACATTGACGGCGAACCGTTCTTGATGAGCATGCACCCGTGTAGCATGTGGATTTGCGTGCGCCCACACGTGAGAATTGTGCATGTTAAACACACCCTCACGTGTGAAACAGGCCTCATCTGAGAACACACATAAGCCGGAAAATTAGGCTGCACCGCTGTCTGCTGCAGAAACCAGCGTGCGAATTCCCACACGAAGAGGGTAATCCCGAGGTTGTAATGCCTGGACTCTCTGACGATGAAACGGATGTAACTGCTGCTCGTGCAACACACTCCAGACCAGGTCGTGGTTCACACCGAGGGTACGTGCAACACCTCGCGTGCTTGCGCTTGGATTGTCCTCAAATCGCCGTAGGATGGTGGTTTGGCACACGTCTGTTTGGGAAGCGCTGTCGGTACAACCTCACAGCAGCTCTTCCGTTCCATTGGCAGCCCCATACACCATATGCATGTCAGCCATCTCAGCAGTCGTGAAGCGCTCCATTTACGCGTACTACGTCCGATTTAAGAATGCCCGCGGCAAGCGCGAGTCTAGCCCACTTCACCTTTTAGCCAATTGCAGCGGCGCCCTCTCGCGCCGAATGGTGACGTCACGGACATACACTTATAGACGAAAAGGGTTTGTCTTGGTGTTGCCTATCCCCCATTACAATTTGTACAGAGTGACCCGTTGCCCGCGTCGGCTAGCATCATGAAAAAGAAAAACTATGGTATTTGTCATTTACCTTACTTATTTGTGGACTTAGTGGATTTAATTATCCCAGAAGAGTTCCTTGTTCCATGCACTGTCTGTGTGTATCATGTATATATATATATATATATATATATATATATATATATATATATATATATATATATATATATATTTTAGCGATGAGACATGGTTTCTTTCAAACAAAAATCTCAAACTAAAACAAATAAATCAAACATTTGTTTATGAACATCAAAAAAAATAGCCATAAAAATCTATCGTAAACAATGCAAGT
This sequence comes from Bathynomus jamesi, assembly GCA_023014485.1. Lineage (NCBI taxonomy): Eukaryota > Metazoa > Arthropoda > Malacostraca > Isopoda > Cirolanidae > Bathynomus > Bathynomus jamesi. Next base: position 82,207 of record JAJOZX010003920.1, read on the forward strand.
AAAACGGTATAAACAAGAGCGTCTATCCTACACGGACGAAATGGTCCATCTAAAAATTTCCGACCCCATATGAAAAAAGTGGAGAAATTACCTTTATAAACTAATTTATGAACAATCGTGATAATGATTGCAACAACACGCATTCATTATGAGTACAAATACGATTCGTTAGCGAAGTAAAAATGTCTGCCCTAATATTTCTAACAGAAAATCGTTCATTGAAGGGAGAACCTCTATTTCGAAAAATAAATAAAGAAAAAAAAAATATATATATATTATATATATACACCCCTTTCATTAACCTTTGGTTAGCTTCCGCCCGAATTGTTCATTCTGACGAAGGTCAAACTTGCCACTCCAGCGTAGACCTACAGTTTAACGTGGAATCCTAACCACGCCCCACCAGCAGCCAGCGTCTTAACCATTAGGGTACCCATTTATCTACCAACCATATTTCTTTTTATTGTATGGAAGGATGAACAGCTCGGTTTTGCTGCGCGCGCTTGCCGTCACTGGGTCTCGATCACGGGCTGATGGATTCGCAGTCAGCGACGCTAACCACTGCACCACCGAATATATGTGTTACTTTATTTATTTCGGGAAAAAAACATCTCGGAATCGATTCTGATTCCAAATTGGAATCGGAATTAGATGAAAACGTATGTGAAGTAATTTGCCAAAAATGAGGAAGTGCAATAAATTACAGGAAAGTTAAATTTTAACTTTACTTGTTAACCAATGATGGATTTGGCTAGGACTGGTTAGTTGATTGGAGTTTATCTACTGGATCATTTAGGAAGGCTGTTTATGCAGAGAGCAGAGAGGATGTACTCATCTGAACCGAGTGATTTTACCTCCAAAATAATACAGTTGACACATGGGATAGCGGGTGGGGGGGTCATATATGACGAAGAACTTACAACTTAATGTAGCTACATCATCTGCACGTTTCTTGTGCAATGAAATGAATGATCGTACAGTGAAATCAGAATTTTTGTCGTGATAGAACAAGAGTCGTCATAATGCTTAGGCATGACCGTGTTACGTTGGTGACATAATCTTATGAGGTACAGTACACGGAAAAATGTTACATAATTTGGTTAAAATTTCCCGTAAGATCTACCGGGTGGGCCAAAAAAAACTATTACCCAACTTTGAAAAAATATTGTGGCTCACCCTGTATATTGATTCTTACTGCTGAGGCGTATGTTGTACCCATACTTTTACTCTTTCAAACTCTTGCTTTGAATCTAAATTCAACGCCCCAGAGTAGAGGTACAGGCTCACAACTGGAGGGAGGTATCAAATATGGTGCTCAATTGAAAGGCGGTCAAAGTCAGCAACTGATACTTCCAGATTACAGTCAGTTTCTCCATAAATAATTAATTTTCCTAATTTTTTTTTACACAAAATAATTTATTTCCTTTTTCATTTCAGACCATCATTCTGCTATAGTTGGTGAAGTCATAACATAATGAAATACTCTTTGAAAGATGAAGCATTGATATTGAACCTGCGTAAGGAGAAACACTGGGGTGCAAAACGAATGAAGAAAGAGTTTCCAAATAAACGGTGGATCATACCTGGACTTCAATATCTCATAAAGAAAACCGATATCACAGGGTCGACCAAACGAAAAGAAGGCAGTGGAAGGGCAAAAACATCACATACTGAGGAAAATATTGACACGGTTTCATCCATGATATGCAGTCAATAAGAACGGTCCAACACCCACAAGTCAGTTAGAGAAATTTCAAGAACTACTGGTATTTCTCGCTCTCGTGTTAGTCGTATAGTGAAAGATGATCTGGGTCTTAAATGTTTTAAAAGAGTCGAAGTTCATAAGCTCTCTGCATCAAATAAGCAAGCAAGAGTTGAAAAATGTCGTGCCCTGTTAGATCTATTCCCAGACAGAGAAGTGTTGAAAATATGGTTCAGCGACGAGAAGACCTTTACGGTTGCTTCAACAATAAACACACAAAATGACCGAGTTTATGGAAGACAGGACAAAAAATCTATCAGTCTAGATCGACTTTGCAGGGAACTTCCACATTTTTCTCAAAAAGTCATGGTTTCCATCTTTATTTCAAAGTTAGGGAAGTCAGAGATTGTTTTTGTTGATCAAAATGCCAAAATCACTGCTTATTTCCAAGAAAAAAATCCTTGATGCGGTACCGCCGTCGATAAGGGAGAAGTCAAGGTTGCAAGCGTGCATTGATAATGGAGGAGGTCACATGCCACATAATCTTGGACTCAATTAGGTAACTGTATAGAAACAAAGTTTTTCTACCCGTGTTCTGTATAACAGCGAATTACAAAATAATGGTTACAGCAAAAATCTAACTTCACCACGAGATAGACCATGAAATTCTATACAAGAGTAACAAGACACATAAGGGGTTCCAAAAAACCTTAGCTCCCCTATTTGCAGCTTACATGTTTACTTATATCGAAATAGTTTTTAGTGATTATAAAAATATATAAAATTCTTTATTTATTGCAGGTATTAAAATTACTCTAGCTGATAAAGTGATAATATAATGGCTTCTCAATTAATTGGTGATTCGGAGAGGCAACGTGTGATAGATCGCATACGAGCAATAACCTTTCGGGAAGCTCGTGATGCTGGAGCCACCTTTATAACACGTTCATGGGTTGCCAAAAAGTTACGAAGAAGTGAGGACTTCGTCAAAAAAAATTGGAACAAAACTTTGGAGGAATGTGAAATGGACAGTGGTGGGCACCGTTAACCAAAAAGTTAACTTCGTTAACCGTTAATCCGTTAATTCATTAAACATGTAACGGAAGTTACCGATAAACCGTTAACGTTAACTTTTATTATAAAAAAAATGAAAAACACAATATATATATAATTTAATTTTCCCTCTTCTTCTCGTTCTCCATTTTAAAGATGTGGTACCTAGAAGTACCGCCAGGACATAAAGGGTTAAAGTGAAAACACTCCCATTGTAAGACATCAATTGACTTAATTTATGTCATCAAAGTGACATGAGAATTGAAATCTTACCTGATCAGTTTTATGGTTCTTGAAATGTATCAAGGAGACTACTAATAAGGTACTCACAGACATTATAAATATACATGACTTACTTGACAACGATTATTTTTAAATATTCACTAGCACAAACATGTTGCGCAAGAACAGACTGCAAATGAAACGAATGTAGTTATTTGTTGTAATTGTTACATATATATTATTGAAAGTGCCTTAAAATGCTAGTGATATTTCTTGAAAGAAGTTGAAACATTCAACTCGAATGGCAAATCTTTCCGCCTGATTTTACAGTCGACCATGTTTTGCTCAAACCAATGCCATAAATAACTACCATATTTGGTAAGACACAAATTGTGGCGACGGAAACAAATATATCGCCTGATTTTGCACTGCGGAAATGGAAATTCGTTCATCACTATTAACAGTGGCGGATTAATTGCGCACCTGCTCAGCACTGAAAATAATAAAAACTTTTAAACGTTTATTTATGAATTTTTTGGGTTAACGGACTTGAGTTAACGGAAGTTAAATGTAACGGAAGTTAATTAGTCCGATAATGATTTTCAAAGTTAACTTAAAAGTTAAATCGTTAACGAAAAAGTTAACTTCGTTAATTAACGATTAACGGATTAACGGTTTGTGCCTAGCTTTGGAAATGGATACAACCAAATCTGGGCGCCCAAATTTGCCATTCTCTCAAGAAACAAAGGACATCATTGAAAGCGGTACGCGTAAGCGGAAAAACAGCTGTGCTAAACTTTCTAGAGAGATCGAAGTGTTGAGAGGAAAGATCGTTAGTGGTGAGATCATTCTACTGTACCGTCATAGGCAAGGTTTAAAGCCTTGGCATGAACTTCCAAAGCCAAGAAAAACTCAACTTAACATCGATGACAGAATGTGGTTTGCCCATTATCTTGAAGATTGGGATGTGGATGATTTCATGCATTTAGCTGTCTCCGATGAATTTTTTGTTTATGTAACACGTCGGCCTAACTACCAAAATGATCGAGTGTAGGCCACAACACCAGATGAAATCGATGACAATGAACATTATCGCGAATTATTAAAAAGTCCAGACTGTGTTGGTGTGTTTGTTTTGTTCACTGCAAAGAAGCTCATGTGGGTGCTGAAGCCAAATGGTCAGAGTTGGGATGGACAGTATTTTCGTGATATTATTCTATCCCAGCATGTCATTCCTTTTCTAAGAAACCCAAACAATGTTATGGATGTCGATCAGGTCACACTTCTGCACGATAAGGCCCCCTGCTTTAAGACATTAGCCACTCAACAGTTGTTGCGGAACCATGAAATCGATTTCTTTGGAAATAAAGAATGGCCAGGAAATTCTCCTGACCTGAACGTCTGTGAACACATTGGATCAGTTATAAAGGACAAGGTTGAATGTCTCTTGTTTGAAGAACCTGCAGCAAATCGATTTTCGAAGGATACAATGACGCAACACATTGAAACTGTTTTAACAAATTTGCGTAACGATCAAGATCTATTCACGTCACTTTTAGCAAGCTACCCAAAGCGAATTCAGGCTGTCTTGGAAGTCAATGGCGGGAACACCAAGTTTTAATTGTTCCTCATTAAATGCAGGATTAAATTCTCTTTTGTAAGGTATGTTTAGTTTTACTGTACCTCTAATGGTTTAGGCCATGGGCGGGGGGGGGGGGGGGCTAAGGTTTATTTGATAAAGGTAAAATTATATTGTTCAAAATCAGAGTAATAGTTTTTTTTTTGCCCACCCTGTAGATACACATCAGGAAGTTAAATGTATGCAATAATTTCTTAGCTGAATGCAGTCATTATTTTGTAAATTAAACATTGTTAAGATATTTATACAATTTGTCGACAACAGTCTACAGCAGTGATGCACAAATGTGTCCCCCACGGGTCTTTTCAGTGGCCCCACGGGTCTTTTCAATTCAATGAAAAAGTTAGAATATAAAAGTGACCCAATTTATGACTTAGATGGAAAGTAAGTAGGCTGATACATTTAGTTATTTTCTTCGCTTGGCCCTCACATCAAAAAGTTTGTGCACCACTGGTCTACAGTAATAAACCAAACAACCATCTTGAGTCCGTCTTAATTGGGGAATGATGTAAAACGAAACAACCAACTAACCCATCTTGAGTGATGAATGATGGTTGAAGTGTCGATTAAGTGAACTTAAACTGGCCTAACTGAATTTCCAAGTAAGCCTACTTTTTAATATAAGCCTAGCTAAGGAAATGATTTTATTTGTTCCCACATCATATGCAATTGTAGATATTAAATATGGATAATAGGCTATTTATTATAAGGCCATTGTTGATGTTTATTCATTATTGTAGACTAGGCTAATCTAGTTTAAGTTATGGTGTGGCAGTTCATCGCGATACGCCAAAGAAACGAATTGCAGAACATTAGCGGTGTTCCGAACAGTATCCACGTATGTGTGAATGTCTAACCAATTATTTTGTGCAAAATATAGTTGAGTCCTTGCTGATCAGCATGTTTTACAAGCAGTATCGTACCCCAGACACCGGTCGGAAAGAGCAAGAGGGCGCAAATATTCATGTTTTTGTTTATTTTCCTGAAAAGTAGGAATAATAATAATAATGTTTCGGCACGAAAATGGAATATGATATATATAATAAATGTTTTGTCTCTGCAATAATTTCTAAAACTGCGACGATATTGTGGATGAATTTGCAGCTACCAAAGCTAGAAAAGTACACATCTGACGCAGTTCTAAAGTAAGTAGTAATAAATTGAGTGCAGTAAAGTGAACATATATGTACATTTTTTTTTTTCTTTGTACGGGGGCCCATTTTGAGCTTTGTATCGGCCGCGAAAACGTCTAGCTACGAAATAGTTTGTTTCATCTCCACACGATCAAACCTATTTAGTTATTTTAAATCAAATTTTTGTCAAATAAACCCTCGCCCATGAAGTAGTTAGGCTAATATTAAAGGATCTTTTCCGTTCGGGGGCTAGCAGCGAATTTTAATGAAAATCGGTATACCAATATAATTTTGGTCATTGATTTCAAAAATAACTTTTGTTTTTCATTTCTCCAAAAAAAAAAAAAATGTTAGATCACTTTAAATATTTTTTTAACGAAAATATCATGACTTAACCAATCGTCAAGGGCGGGCAGTTGACCTAACCGGGCGGACAGTTGACCTAACTGGCCATTAATTCTTGATTTTTTTTTCCGCTACTTTTACAGATCTGCCGGGATCCTTCAAAAAACGTATTCTTCGTAAAGTTGCACTTTTTACCGTTTGACCGATGCTTTTGGCAACGAAAGAACTAGATATTTTTATCAAAGGAACACACTTTCCACACTTAGAGCACTTTTTCATAAACAGTAGCAGTTTGTGACTCTGGCTAAATTTAACACAATCCTCTGTAACTAGTTTAAGCTGGTTAAAACACACTATTTAAAGTGCTCTAACATGTTTGGTTTTCATTTCTCCAAAAAAAGTTATTTTTTGAATCAGTAACCAAAACTACATTAGTATACCGATTTTCATTAAAATTCGCTGCTAGCCCCCAAAACAAACGGAAAAGACCCATATTAAGTTTCGGAGACCCGAGATTTCGGTGATCTGACCATTTCATCCATCGGACCAATTAGGTTGTCTTACGTCATAGTTAAATGACTGGGTTATTTCCCAGTTAAGATCCTTGTAACATTAACATTAGATTAAACTGGTCTGGTTTGAATGGGTTAAGTTAAGCTAGGTTGGTTAGGTTTGCTTCATATAGTCTTTGTCTCCGACTCTCTTTGAATTCTGGAATTTTACCTGAAGTAATTCTTACTTATTAAGGTAAAATAAGGATATACTGTACGTATACTTTAGCGTCGGAAATTATTTATACGTTTAATATCAACAAAAAATACGTAAGCCTCAATATAATTTATTGAAAGTATTAAAATGATATTACAACTGATAAATGCGCCATGTTGATCACGTAGCTTCTTCTTTGCCCGATTAGGTCAACTGTACGCCCTTGACGATTGGTTAGGTTAAGTCGTGATATTTTCGTTAGTTTAAAAGAAAATATCACGACTTAACCTAACCAATCGTCAAGGGCGTACAGTTGACCTAACCGGGAAAAAGAAGCTACGTCGGCAACATGGTACATCACGTGTCTTATTTCCCAACTATATTCACGAATTCTTATGGAGAAATAAATGTAAAATTAACTTGTTTGCGCATTTGATTATATCTATTAATGACATTCATCAGTTGTAATATCGTTTTAATACTTTTAATAATAATAATTATAATAATAAAATTATAATTTCCGACGCTTATAAAGTATACGTATACCAAAATAAGTAATAATTACTTGCTTACTAATGTAACATTAGTGTTAATGCTATTTATACTACTACATTTTTACCCTCTGACATTTTTACCGACAATCGGGGTCGAGATTCTTAGACATCAATTTGAGTTAATATGACTACATAGTTTTTACAACACAGGGTTACTGTAGCAAAAACAATTGCCATGCCTTTCTGGCATATTGTATGGCACACCTGACAACATATCCATGTTATACCAGGCAAGGGCGTATACAGCATTTCTTAAAGGGGGGGGGCGCACACACATATACACAATATATATATATATATATATATATATGTATTATATTGTGTGTGTGTGTCAGCTCAAAATTGATGACGATTGATTTGGAATCAAAATGAATTGCATCTTGGAAGGCTTCAGTTGTATTTTATTTCCAATTTATGGGCAAACAATTAAATTTGCACAAATTAATCGTACGTATAAATTTTTTTCAAATATCTTTAATGAGAGTAGTAATAATTTTTACAATTATTACAATTATGCCCCCCCTTATGTACGCCACTGATACCAGCCACCCAAAATAACAAATATTCCTGTTACTTAACAGAAATCCTTGTTTGAGTGTATGTTACAAGAATATTTTTCATTTTTTTTATATCGTCAGAATTATAAAGAATGAAACAAAATCATTCGTAAAGTGTTTAATCAATGGTAATCTGTTCTTCTCTCAGGGCATCCCGGACGATTTTCGTTCAAACTAACGACATCTGATCGACAAGACTAACTTAGTAACCTAACTTAATCTAACCCACATAATCTATATAATATATATATATATATATATAATTGTGTGTGTGTGTATATATGTATATATACACACGAGGGTAATTCAATAAGTATCCGCACTTTTTATTTTCACAACTTTATTTTCACATCTGAATGACTGATAGATTAGAAACACATCACTTCTCAACATAGTCTCCCTGTTTCTCAATACACTTAGTCCAGCGATCTACAAGCTTCCTAATGCCATCACAAAAGAATGTTTTTGGCTGTGTGCCTACCCAGTCATGCACCGCCTCCTTCAGGTCATCATCGCCTTGGAATCGCTGACCTCTCAAAGCGTCTTTTAGTGGTCCAAACAGGTAAAAATCCGAAGGTGCCTGGTCTGGACTGTAGGCTGGATGGTCGAGAACTTCAAATTTAAGTTCTTGAAGGCATTTTCTAGTCTGTGCAGCGGTATGAGGGCGTGCATTGTCGTGTAACAGAATAACACCTTCCGACAATCTCCCTCTCCGTTTTGTGCGAATTGCTTGCTTTAACTCATTCCGAAGCATGTCAGAAATCAGAATACGATGCCCTTGTTACTGTAGTTCCACGCTCTAGATAATGTTCAAGGATAGGGCCTCGTGTATCCCAAAACAGTATTGGCGTAACTTTACCTGCTGACGGCTGCGCTTTGAACTTCCTTGCAACGGGAGATGTTGGATGCTTCCATTGCATGCTCTGTCGTTTGCTTTCTGGTTCATCATGATGGATCCAGGTTTCATCTCCATTGATAATGCGCTCCAAAAAGTTTTCACCTTCATTATGATACCGCGCCAAAAGACGAGAGCAGACGTCCGTACGATTATGCTTGTGCTCTTCTGTCAACTGTTTGGGCACCCATCTTGCACAAACCTTGTGAAAGCCAAGAATGTCATGAACTATCGAATAGGCTGACTCTTGACTGATGTCTAATGAAGATGCAATTTCTTTTATTGTTAATCTTTTGTCATCGAAAATTATGGCTCTGGCTTCTTCCTGCTTGTCACCACTGGTTGATGTTGACGGTCGTCCTGAGCGCTGAGCATCTGTCACACATGTCCGACCTTCCTTGAACATTTGAATCCACTCGTACACACTTCGCCGTGGTAACGCATTATTCCCATACTGAGCGCACAAATGGGTGTGAATTTCAGCTCCTTTCACGCCTTCTGCCGACAAAAAACGAACCACGTTCTTCCAGAGTACAAATTGAAAGCGGCGCAGCCATGCTCACTACTCGTACGATATGTGACAGCTACGAGTAGCCTAAATAAGCCTATAGATCTCAGTTTGGCTTGTTATTACGAGTGTATATTATATATACTATATTATCACTAAAATAAAAAGTGTGGATACTTATTGAAGTACCCTCGTGTGTGTATATATTTTTTCATTTGTTCGTTCTCTCTTCTCATCTTGCGCGGAATGTTCTCCTATACAAGCGTCGTTCTTTACGTTATTTATACTGCGTGTTCTTTGCAGTTGAAATAAATATATATATATATAATTGATTCAATATGATTAATTGATGTAATTTAATGTAATTATTAATTAAAGCGAATGTTATTTATATAACGAAGAAGGGGGCGCGGGGGAGGGTAAAAGCTTGGGGGGTTCGAATTAATTAATGGGGTGAAAGGAAAGAATCTCGAGGTATGGGGCATTAAGGAATCATTGACCCTGGCCGACACTCTGTGACTCTCTCTGTTAACACTTATGTTATTAATGTCTTTCTTATCTACCTTTCATTGTGTGTTTTAAAGTTAACTAAAAACCACTGAAAGGAATTCAGATCTACTATCCGATTCCTTGTCAAAATGTCCCAGTGGCGCTACGAGTCATTATCCAGTAGTCAAAATGCCTCAGTGGCGCTACGAGTCAGCTGTAATAAGTCGTTGTAAACCTAAAAGAAATAACGTTAGAAAATATTTGAAAATAAAATAAAATCTATACAATCACCATGTTCGATATATATACAGGGTGGCCCATAAGTCCCAAGTGGTTATAATTAAAGCGAAAATCCATTTAGCGGATTTTAAAGCAAATTAAAAAAAATAAAATAAATAAATTAAACTTTTTTAAAATCAACAAATATTTCTAAATTTATTAAACTTTTTAGTTTTTTTTATTTTCGCTTGAATTATGACCGATTGGGACTTGTGAACCACCCTGTATATATATATATATATAATATATATATATACACACGTGTGTGCTTGTGATATATAAATCAGTCGTTTAATATTTCTACGAATATGTTGAATTACAACAGTGTGTTGTAATTCTTTACTCTTAATGCAAGACTAAAAGCATTTCTCGCTTCATTTGGTCCGAAGGAAATAGCAAATGTTGTATATAAGTATCAACACGGTTATTATTAATGGTGGCAAGGAAAATAGTGTCGCCTAGCCTGCAGTGATGGAAATGGGGGGTACACGCGGGCACATGGCGTGTACCTACTTCTCAATTTGCAGTTGTAACTGATGGAGCATCAGTAATGGTAGGATGAAAATCAGGGGTTGCAAAACTATTTATGGGGCACCCTATATATATAGATATATATATATATATATATATATACAGGGTGTCCCATAAGTCCGGCATCATAAGAGAAATTCATATTTTTCTATATCTGCAAACCATAATTTATGCTCGGGATGCCAATTTCCCGTCCACCATTCTGTTCAGTGACGAGGCTGTTTTTTATGGAAATGGTGAGGTAAATCGACAGAACACCCACTACTGGTCTCAAAACAACCCTCACTGGTATACCTCTTCAAAGGAACAAGGTGTATCTCGGGTGATGGTATGGTGTGGCATTTGGAAGGATCGCATCATAGGCCCCCTCTTTTTCGATGACCATGTCACTGGAGGCACCTACCTACGTATGCTCAAGGAAGAAGCATTTCCCAGTGTCTTGAACGAAGAAGGAAATTTCCCAACATGGTTCCAGCAAGACGGCGCTCCCGCACATTACAGCACCCAAGTAAGGGAATACCTGTACCAACAATTCCCTGGTCATTGGATAGGACGTCGAGGGCCTGTGGAATGGCCAGCTAGAAGCCCGGATCTCACGCCACTAGATTTTTATCTCTGGGGCCACTTGAAAGCGCTGGTATACGCAGAGAAAATTAGGAGTGTTGAACATTTGCGGCAGCGCATTATTGGGGCATGTAACACCATTACTCCTGACATCATTCACCGTGTGCTTGCTGACTGGGTATCACGTCTGAATTTGTGTATTGAAAACAATGGTGGACATATTGAGCACGTTCTGTAAATAAAAGCTTTTGTTTTGCTTTTTTTATTATTTTTCCTATGATGCCGGACTTATGGGACACCCTGTATGTATATATATATATTGTGTGTTTGTGTGCGCGCGCGCTCCTTTTCCCAAGCGTGTACGGAGTTCCTAAAACCCATTTTCATCACTGCACCTAAATTCAGTAAATGAAAGAGAAAATACTTCAGATTTGAGAGACTAACGAAGATAATATACAGTTATACATTTAGATAAGTTTCATTTTATTGAAATGACTCTTTATTTCTCCTTAATTATGGATTCCACTTGCCCATCTGTCCGTCCCTCCCTCCATTCGTTCGTCTGCTCGTCACATTTTCATGTCCGAACTATAACTTTTGAACTGCTCAGCCAAAATTAATGAAACTTCACACACGCACGGATCATAACTGGACGATATGTTATGAGCAAGAATCGGGTCTGCGTATCATTGATCCAGGTCACAAAGAGATCAGAAGTCAAATGGAGGTCTATGTTATAACTTTTAAGTCACTCAACATAAACTGATGATACTTCACACGCATATGAATCGCGAGCAAGACTCGGGTTCTTGCACCAAAGGTCAAGGTCATAAATAGAGGACACTGAAGTCGTTCTGACATAGTTTTTTTTGTAATCTATATATATATATATATATATATATATATATATATATATATATAATAATCTTTCCTCCTGTCTATGACCTCCCATCTTTCAAACGCAGTGTCTAGGCATCTCGAAAACCCCGGACCTTGATTTTGGCTCTTCTATGGGAAGGGCGCTTTTGCGGACATTTTCCCTTGGCCCCTCCTTCCTGCACAAAAAAAATATATAAGGTCAATAAATCTGAGTTTGACGTTTTATTGAAGTTTAATTTATTTTGGATAAAGTAAACATTTCGTCTTATATAAAAAAGGCCATTTTACAAGATCGCACTTTGCTCTTATGAAGTTATGATTCGTCTCTGTTTACAGTAGACCATCCAACACCTTCGTCTCGTGGTGTTTTCAGTGGTCAAAACCCCTATACGTTCGTTTTTCTTTCTCTTCAAATATTTACATTAATTTTGTAACATCAAAGAACTGATTTTTCTCGAGTGTTGTTATCGATGACGTTCCTAGGCTGAAAAATTGTGAGAAGTATCATTTTCATGAATATAAGAGGATTATAACACAAGTAACGAGTACGAACAGGTACAAGTAACGAGTACGAACAGGTACAAGTACGAACAAGTACAAGTAACGAGTACGAGGAGCAAACTCGCCAAACCAGTTTTGAGATAGATGCGTTTAGACTTTGTGATTATTGTGTACGAGGGGCACATAGCGCAAATACACGCATTGAAAATAACTACTTTTTGAGGGTACGAGGTGGGTATTTGGCTATACCAATTGTCTGTGGATCGGGGAGAGGGTTGAACTATTCATTCGTGGAACAATCGCAAAATCGCCAATATGGTGAGTTCGACCCTCGTACTCGCGAGGCCTCATATTAATTATAAATGCCCAAGTTGGGGGACTAGTATGTTTCATGGACTGCTCTCGATTTTCCTACGAAATTGCAAACAAGGGCAGTCGATGACCCTGATTTTGTTTCTGCAATCGGTTTTCTTGAGAAATGATAAAGAAAAATGTTATTGGATATTGAATAAATTTATTTACTGAAACGACGCAATACACTCCAACATCTTTTTGAATAAGTCCGAGTTGGTGTGGCGCTTACGCCATACAAATTCACAAAAAATGACAAGAATTAGTGCGATATCTTTCAAAAAACAATAGTATAAGAAACTCGATTAGGTCAGGTTAGGTTAGGTTTCTCAAGAAAACCGATTGTAGAAACAAAATCAGGGTCATCGACTGCCCTTGTTTGCAATTTCGTAGAAAAATCGAGAGCAGTCGATGAAACATACTAGGTCCCAAGTTGGTCCAACATTTGTGTAAATTTTCGTCCGTGATCATTTTTTACCAAATAGGTCGAACAGGTTACATACATTTTATTTTCGAATTTTTAATCACTCGCTTGTGTTAAAGTAGGATTGGGGGAGGTTCTACCGGGTGTGTATAAAGTAACGCGAGTGAACAGCCAAATCCGATTTGAATTATATTAACGCGAGTGAGCATGGACAAGTGATATTTATTACATGTACTTTATAACAACTGTATATTAGACAGTGCTGTGCTCGTTACTTTATAAATGTAATGCCGTTACCGTTACTACAGTCTAAATGTAACGCCGTTATCGTTAGTTACCATTTTTTTAAAGTAACTAGTAACGGCACCGTTACTCGTTACCGTTACTTTTAATGAAATTTAAATATATTATATATATATATATGCATAGGTATATTATAATTTATATATACATAAAATATTATATTATATATAAACATTCGCCTGTGCGAGTATGTGGTGGTTACTGGTTTGTATCCACTGGTTAATGCATACGCTATGAAGTCTGTGCATGCCTTAATTGCGTTGTTATGACTTAGAAGGCATAATATTTAAAAAAAAAAAGTGAAACAAAATTACTGCAAGATTTATTACTAGGAATTGCAATATAACAGAGGATGTAGCATACTATTGATACTAATTTACTAATGCTAGAATATACCAGGAAAGTTCAGTTTTGCAAAACAATAATACAAAATACTAAAGAAATGAATCAAATGAGTTATTGTGCATGGCAATGATAATTGAAATTTATTAGATAAATATACAAACTTAAGAACTATTATTCAAAAGATCTTTATTGGCCTTTAAGAAAACAAGCTTCTCAAAAGTAGCATCTAAGAGCGAGCCTCGTTTCGGACGCAGTATATCTTTCCCAACTGAAAAAACCCGCTCAACAGCGGCACTAGATGGTGTAGGAGTGTTAAGTTTAATAAACATATTTTTAAAGTTAGTGGATGGGAAGGATGCAGAGCTAACGTGCTGTGAAGGCCCAGATGAGAGGAATGACGAAACCTCCGTTGAACTTAAGTTCTTCGCCATTTTACTTTGACAGTGCTGTCAGTGTAGGGGTACAGGGTGGATGGGGTAGGCTGCCAGCATGCCAACATGCACACCTCGCTCATAGTAAAGGGACAAATTTTTAATGAATAATGAGTGAGAATCGAGATAAACTAATTGCGAGCTACGATAAAAAAGTAACGAGTAACTAACGAATGTATTTCCCTAAAAAAGTAACGTCGTTACTGAAAGAGTTACTTGATTTGAAATGTAACTCCGTCACTGCTACCGTTACTAAAAAAGTACCGCGTTACGTAACGGCCGTTACTTGTAACGCGTTACTGCACAGCTCTGATATTCGATGCCGTTTACAAGTTAAACAAGTTCAAACTACGAAACTAAACTCGTAGTTTAAACCAGTTCAAGTCGGATTTCTCTCTTCATTCGCGTTACTTTATACACACCCTGTATAAGAAAGTTCAGAGAAAGCTCTCTTTTACCACATACAATGATTATTTTTTTCGAATTTCACCCGCGTTTGGATTTTAATTAAAAAAACTCGGTCAAATAAGTCGTCCTGTATGCTTCCTCAGACTTTGCACACCCTCTGATTTGTTTTAGGTTAACCCGAGTTAACCTAACCTAAACTTGCGTAGCCTAACTTCCAAAAAGTAGGTCGTACAAGAAAATCAAATTATTTACAAAGTTCGACCTAACTGGTAAAAAGGTGGATTAGCATCGGCACTACATGGGGATTTAGGCATACATATAATGAAAAGGAGTACAAAAGACGCAATAAACATTCTTCATTCTTTTATTGTACCAACGTTTCGGAACACACTGATTCCATCGTCAAGGCTAAAAACAAACAAAATGACTGTGTAAAACAAATACAAAAGAAAATATATAGTCGTATATATAAAATAACTAACGCAAAATGACGAAGAATTAATACATTAAAAACTAAGAAATCACAAGTTCAAAATAAGTAATTCATTAAATGAAACGCAACAAATTATCGATAACTTTTCAAAATTAACCCATTGGTGCCCATTGGTAGAATTTCCTACCGACAAAATTGTTTGTCATTATTGCATCACTTTTTCTTGTATTCGCATGATCTTCGGTATGAGTCACTGATATGACGCAATCTTTTAGATTCTCAAATCGATCCATTTTCAATGAATAGAATATTTCCTTTTCAAAGCAAATAGTGTATTCATTGAAAATAGATCGATTTCAGAATCTAAAAGATTGCATCATATCAATGACTCATACTGAAGATCACGTGAATACAAGAAAAAGTGGTGCAATAATGACGAACAATTTTGTCGGTAGAAAATTCTACCAGTGGAGACTAATGTATTAATAAGATCTGGTTTCAGTGTGTAAATAAAGAGATTCCATGAGTTTAAGTTTAAGGTCAGAACTACCACCAGCAATTATATTGAAATTTGCCTAGGAAATCGCATGGTTGTCGTGAACATGATTACGTATTTGAGAATTAATGGTTTGCTGAAGGGTTGGTTTGTACGAACTAATTTACCCAGATGTTCATAAATACCGTACGACATTTTAAATGTCTTTTAGTTTTATCTATATATATATATGCTCCTATACAGTGGTCACACTCGTATTGGTAAACTAGAAGTGAAACAGTGTGGGTACAGTATCTTTGTATTTAAACATACCATTGCTCTTATCAGGTTTCGTAATAACTAAAGACGTCATCTGAAGAGTTTTTTTAGACTGAAATTCTTCGTCGTCCATATTGGGTCGATTCGAAAAAAAATATTCAAAGCATAAAATAAGGTAAAAGCTGGATGGCGTAAACTGTTGGATCAAAAGTTAAAACCTTTATTTACTCTGTGGGTCATAGTACGAGTGTTTAAAATATCCTTAAAAAACCATTCAAAATTTTCAAAATGTTCATAATCAGTTATTTTTAGGAATAGGAGAATTTCAGAACTTTAGTTAAAGCGAATTTTTCAACTTCATTTAAAACTTAAAAAGAAGAATTAAAATATAATAATCATGATAAAAATGAGATAATTGGCGATTAAGTTAGTGATACATTAAAACCCAATTTTAAAAGTTTTCTATTATAGGTGAAATTAACTCTTGATAAACGTTTAAAGTATATCATGTATTAGTTTAGATTAAATTTTAGAGATGAATCTGGCTAAGGTTAACAATAGTGGACTCTTTTTATTTAAAAAAAAAATAAATTGCCTACTAGACTTTCAATGGAACATACAACCACATGCAAGGTTTTTTTTGTAAGTTAGGTTAGGTTAGATTTACTTGGAGCCCAATATGGATTTCTGCTTATATAATTAACTAGCTAAAGTGGGCCCTACGGGCCCATTTAGCTACGCCCGTGGTGCTGGGGCCTTTGGCCTCAGTAATTGGGGAGCCGCAGGCCCCCCCCAGTTATCGGGGAGTCAATTATTCAGTCAATAAAACTATAGAAAAGAATGCAGCCATAAAAATCTTAAGCTTCACAAATCTTGATACAATGTTTATTCTGTAATGGTTGCAGCACCAGTATGAAAGTGCATAAAAAGAACTCATTTGGTAAATTTTTGAACTTAGCTGCAGATTAAATTTCGGCTCAAAGCTGAATGCAAAAGCAAATATTTTTTACACTTTTTAAAATTATAATTAAAAGTAGAATTCATTACGCCTTTTTCTAATGCATTAAAATACAAATATCGCCCATATATATCGAGCGTGACAGACTGACAGACATTCCTGGGTGTTTATAGTATTAATTGCCTAAATATCTAATGAGTCTATACGCTACACGAAATGATCCCATATTTAACTCTTATTTATAGGCAGTGTTGGGCACTAAAGCGTTAATCCGATATCAGTTAATTAACGAAGTTAACTTTTTTTAACGGACTATTAACGGAAGTTAATTTCCATTTATCGTTATCAGACCAGTTAACTTCCGATAACTCGATATTTAGTCTGTTAAAGTCCGTTAACACGTTAACTGCGAGGAGTCATTCACGGAAGATCACCGCTCCGCGAATGAATTCAAACCGCCATAACTTCAGTCTGCTTCCAGATCTCGCAAGGGGAGGTTGGGGAGGCCCAAGAGGTCAAGACTGGCAGTTGGGCCTAACTTTGAGAAGTTAGTCTTTCTGAAGGGCAACCAGCACATTGTATCAGTCTTTAATAAATGTGCCTAAAATTTAATTTTACCTTTCAGTTCCCGCCATAATAATTCTCTGGTAAATTAAAATTTAGTTAATGGTTAGTGGTTACAAGGGTTTCAAAACATGTAATCAGTACATTTTTTATTAAAAATAAAAAAAAAAGTTAAGCAAAAAAGTTGCAAAACTTGATAAAAATAGTTAAATACCTATTTATTGTTGGATTTTGCGTAAATAAACATTTTCTATGGGTTTTAAAGCTTTTTTCCTTGATTTTTTTAAATGTTAGTAAAGAAATAGTTATCGTTAACGGATTATCGTTAACTTCCGTTAACTTTGTAGTAAAATTATCGGATTATCGTTATCGGAGTTAAAAATTGGGGTTAACGGATTATCGTTATCGAAGTTAACTTTTTGGTTAACGGTACCCACCACTGTTTATAGGTTTATTTACAAATCTATAAATTATTTATAGATAAATTAACAATTAACAAGGAATTGGCTAGGTTACTATAATTACAGTTTATCTCGTGCTTGGATTGTTATGGTTTTCAATAACTTGTGAAAGTTACCATTAAATAAATAGAAACAAAGTAAAGGCAAGGTTTGGAATCGCAGAGGCTGAATTCTTGGTCCAGTTTGTGTAGAAAAAGCCTAGGGTGATATGAATGTGCTTGTGATTGAAACCAGTACATTTGTGATCACAACCCTTATGAGTTTTTTCGACAAATGCTTAAACATTTTTTGACTCAATCTAATTTTATTTCGTAACTAGGCTTAGGCTATTTCAGGCCCGTAGCTGGGGGGTCGGGGGGTCGAACGACCCCTTCCCCTTTTGTAACCATAGTTATAACTTATGATGTGATATTATAATATATAGAGTGATCCGTTTGGGTATGGATAAAATAAAAACGCTGTGAGAATCTACAAAGAAGTGATACAGCGCTCATCTGTTGCACATGTGGTCATAAAATATAGGAGTTTGTAATAGGCTATGCCATCCGCTGCCAGACGTACGAGCGCCATCTGCTATCAGACTTAGGAGACATATGCCAGTTTCAAAGATGGCAGCGAATGGGCAATAACGTGCGAAGTGTCATTTGGTTTGCTAAGTTTGAGAGTGACGGCGGTACAGCGTGAGTTTCGCCGTGTGTATGGTGTTCGAAAAGCTCCTAAATACGACTCCGGTGCAGTGGTGCAATTTCTTCAAATTTGTGAATTTCCTGTAGTACTCCTAATGGACGAGTGTCAGCTAAAGCGTTTTGTTTGACAAACAGTACAAAATGCTGAAACTCAAATGGGAAGCTGTCCTCAAAATCATTTGGGTAATGGACTAGCCAGATTTTTTGTTGCTTTTGATGCTTCCTCTGAAGTTAGTTGAGAGATATTGTTGAGCATTCCAAATTTATCATTGCTATCATTATAAACATCGGCCCCTAAAACAGCTGGGGCCTGGCCCCTGCCCCCCTTAATACGCCACTGGCTCTATGGCAGAATCTATAGTGGCAATGACCTTTGTAAGCCCTTCTCTTTTTTCTAAACTTGTTCAATTCAGCTGCATTCATCTTCAATGCAAACAAACAACTGGGCTCAATGCCAAATAAGCTGAATTGGCCAAAATACTTAAAACCAAACTAACCAAATTCAAAATTTGCCTTTTGTCAAATAAATTGAATTGCCTGGTTGGAGTACTAACCAACCACCAGTCTGGAATACCAAATTTTCCACCCAAGTAACTGGCTCACTGAAGTCTGCAACTCTGCCTACGAACAATAAAACCAAATGTAGGCCCAAAACAACCACAGACTAGCGGCCAAGTTTCGCAATTGGGCGACCAAGCTTTTTACCCTGGGACCTTAACTCAATTATGCTCAACCCGTCCAGGCCTAACTTAGGCTTCAATTTGCACAATCAGAACTTTACCGAAAAATAGTCACTGACTCAGTCTTGGGCTAGAATCCGGTTCGAAGGACCATGTTATTTTATTTATTTTGATTGGGGTTCAGAATCCCAGCTGAGCCTTGAACGGCCAAGCTCTGAGGGGCTACTTTAACTTACAGCCTAAGTTAAGCTAAACTAAAACAAACTTACGGACTTGGAGGTCCTATTAGGTCCTACCTCAGGGTTGCTGACTCGATGTGGGCCTACTTTAGGCCTCGGGAGCATAAAATTAAGAAAAACAAAAGGGGCACTATTTATGGTCTCCCTTCTAAACACAACACAACCTGCACCATTGCACGATGCAACAATCTTGTATCTAAACAACCAAACTTAATTGCAAGAGACCTCTCTATAAGACTACGCCCTGCAAGTTCCGCATTTAACAAACGAGTAGAAAGGACACACCAGTGCCCAAAAAAAATGATGCCACAAGAGCCCATAAATGCTAGCTCTAAATTAAGTGAATTTTTCACTAACCTTACAGTTATGAGATGGGTATATACAGGGTGTTTCATAACACGTGGGACGCACTTTCAGGATGGATTCAGGACCTGAAAACAATGAAAAAAATTCATATAAACATCTGCCCGAAATCGCTTTGTTTTCGAGTTACAGCCCGTTTTGTGTTCCAGCAATTCTTTCCGCAAACTGTTTACAAACACTCCTTGCCGACAATGTTTGTGAGTGTGTACGAGACTTATTTCATGTATGGTCTTGCCTATTGTAATGTTTCGTACACTCTGACATGTTTCAATATCGTTGAGTGTAGAGCCATCAGTCAGTCAGAGGTATGCATCGCGGTGTTTCACTGTTCGGATTCGTAACTACTTACCGTGAATAAGTGCAGTCCAGAAAAAAAAAAAAAAAGTAAGTTTTTGTGCTATTGAGTGATGGTGTGCATTTGAAGTGAGAATGGAGGCTTATTCAAACAGAGAAATGGCAGACATGTATCTCATGTATGGACTTGCCGAGTGTAGTGTGGCCGCAGCAAGACGTCTGTATGCGGAAAGGTTTCCGAATCGTCGTCTGCCAGGTAAAAAAGACCTTTCAGAGAATAGACGAGCATCTTGGTGATACAGGATCATTCAACAAGCGAGTTTCAGATGGTGGTAGACCAGTGGCGGCTCGTCGGTAGGCACTGCGGAACTGCAGTACCCCTAAATTTTTTATTTACAACTGAAATAATCAAGAACAATATAAGGATGAGCTCACTGAATAACTTTTTCAATAACTTTTGAAACTTTTATTCATTGCTCAATGCTCATCCTTTTATTTCAGTAATTATTTCAACCCATTCTTAGAGACAGCACCCCTAGAATTTTTAGTCACGAGCCGCCACTGTGTAGACCAATCAGCGTTAGAACTGTTGAGTTGGAGGAGCGGGTCCTGAATCGCGTGGAGGAACATCCTGGTGTCAGCACCCGAAGGATAGCAGCAGCAGAGAGTGTAAGATACACAACTGTGTGGAGAATTTTACGGGAACAACAGCTTTACCCATATCACATTCAGAGAGTACAAGGCCTTACTGAAGCTGATTTCCCACCACGCGATGCTTTTTGTACTTGGTTCCTTCAACAGTGTGCTCGCGATCCTCTTTTTCTATCCTTCGTGTTGTTTTCTGATGAGGCTGCCTTCACAAGAAATGGCGTGATCAATTTTCACAACACTCATCACTGGGCCGAAGATAATCTGCATGCCATCATCCAGTATCAATGTATCAGTATTTAGTATCAATGTATGGGCAGGACTTATTGCCGACAATTTAATCGGTCCTTTTGTTTTGCCTGGAAGATTAACAAGAGAATCCTATTCCAATTTTTTAAGGAATGATTTAAGCGATTTACTAAATGTTCCTCTTGGTGTCCGACGTCGAATGTAGTTTATTCATGACATCGCTCCGCCTTATTTTAGTCGAGTAGCCAGAGACTATTGGATGACCATTTCTCTGATAAATGGATAGGCCGTGGAGACAGAGCTGGGCAGTATTTAAATACATTTGTATTTAAATACATTTGTGTATTTAGAACTGTATTTATAAATACATTGTTTTTCATGTATTTAAATACAGTATTTAAATACTTTAATGAGTATTTAAATACAATGTATTTAAATACTCAAAATATAAAAATGTAAATACTTTTACTGGTTTAATACACGTTCTGTACTAGCACAGTACGACGCGTCGACAGTGTAGTACAGCATGGTTCATGTTTCAACGTGTCAGTTCAATCAGTTGTGTGCCACTCTTAGTCGAAAGCGGTTGATTTCTTTATCGTGTGCGTGTCATGGCTTCAACAAGCAAATCCGGTGAATCAAACAGTGATATATCTGCAGATAACAATTTAGTGCACCCTCTGTTTGATGGAAAATACTTTAAAATTAAATCTAAAGACGGTAATAAGGTAAAGTGCACCTGCTTGCTGTGTAAACACGAAGTCTCTGCTGCAAGCAATGCTACAACGAATCTGTACACTCATCCTTTATCAAGCATTTTATATTGTTGTTACTCATGAATTAGTGAATGCATATGTTAAAATTTGTATGTATTTAAAATGTATTTACAAATGTATTTAAATACAATTGATGTATTTTGTATTTAGTATCTAAATACATTCGTAAAATGTATTTAGTATTTAGTATTTAAATACATTTCTCCCATGTATTTAGTATTTAGTATTTAAATACATTCAATGTATTTATTGCCCAGCTCTGCGTGGAGAACCCATTGCGTGGCCTGCTCGCTACCCGGACCTGAATCCACTCGATTTTTATCTGTGGGGTCGTCTGAAATCCATCGTTTACGTGACACCCATTGACAACGTTGAATTGCTTCGCCAACGTGTAGAACAAGGATGCCAGAAAATCTTAGCAATACCTGAAATGTTTGAACGCGTCAGGCAGTCTATGACGAGGCGTGTTCAGGCGTGTATTCAAGTGCAAGGTGGTCATTTTGAGCACTTCCTTTAAAGGTAAGGCGGATACTTGGTGGAACACATAACGCGCTGTAACTCGGAAACAAGGCGTTTTCGGGCATATGTTTATATAAACTTTTTTCATTGTTTTCAGGTCCTGCATCCATCCTGAAAGTACGTCCCCCATGTTATGAAACACCCTGTATACACCTTAACTTAATATACAGCAATGCTGCATCAATCAGCTAGTCATCATATCACCTTGCGACAACAATGGCTCTTCCTCTTCTAGATTTTCTAACAGAAACCAGACTTGAGCAGCGCCTCCTCCAATATTTACAAAAGGGAAAATCACTGCTTCTATATAAAACTATAAAACTTTCTTTAGCTATCTAAGTTAGATATACGGAAATTTACTTAGGAAGTACTAACAATCCTACACTGTATATTCAAGTATCCTCCCAAGCAGCCCCCTTTATAATGTAAAAAGGAAGAAGGGGAAGAGGAGTGGCTTCCCAAAATAACTTAATGTAGCTATTCGGAAGTTTCGACTCCCGAAAATACGCACCTATTAAAAACAACTAGATGAAATTTTTTAAAAAGTAGAAAGAAGACTTTCATTTGAGAACTCACTGAGTTCTGATACTAGATCCGACCAGCGTCTCCTGTTACATTTACGATCAAAAGGGAATATCATCCCCAAGTTCCCAACTCTACCCTAACCCACTCTCTTATAACTCTCCTTTGTGGGCTTATTCGAGGTTTTTGAGCGAGTGAGTGACGAGTGTGTGTGTGTCCAGAAGGACGGCCATCAGTAGAATAAGAAAGAACACAGAGCCAAAATAATGTAATTTTGTTTTAGTCAGTTAGCGCTTCAATAGCTCAAGGTTATTAATATATGCATAAAATGATTGAATTACAATGAACATATGCTTCATTAGCAAATACCACTTCTGACATCTACCAGTGCAAAATGAAAATTAAAGCGGATTAGCCGCATGAGACAACGATCATTGGTCTTTTGAGGCTGTTCTGTCCTGAAGGAAAGTCTTAATCAAATGGATGAATATGGAGAATTTTTATTTTAGGCTACAATTATTATATATAATAGTACAGCGAGGATTCAGGATACTGGAAAACTAACATAGTATTTAATGAGGGGTTAATTTTTTGAGTATTTTTCTATGAAACGTTACATCTAAATGTCAAACAGCCTGCTTGAAAAAAGAATAGCCATTTGTATATGCTCATATAGTTCATACACTGCCGTGAAAGCTCTGTATGAATTGGTCCCCAATTAACCCACTCCTAATATCTCCAGTCTAACTATAGAGTAGATTAAGCCTAGCCTTGTAGGGGTCAGCCTAGAGATTCCAGAAATGGTCCAGAGCGGGCAGAATAATTGAGGTCCACAGTCGGATTCCCACCAATTAGGTTAGGGTAATTTACCTTAGCCTTTGTTTAGCTATGAGTTGATGTTAGGTCTTAACCACAATGTAGGCCTAATTTTACTGACCCAATTTCAGTGGCGTAACTAGGGTGGGGCAGGTCGGGCGCGTGCCTGGGCGCCAAGTTTGGGGGGGCGCCATTTTTATGATTTTTTTTTAAAAAAAAATTTAAGAGTAAAAACATGGTCTTTTGGAAATGTACCGGTACTATCTCTAGCCATCGAATTTCCATGAATTTCAGATTTTTAACTTCATTTACTTTATTAATTAATTCTATTTTTATTAGAATTTTATTATGAATTATTAATTTATTCTATTTTTTGTTTCTTTCTCTAGAAAATTTTACCCTGAAGCGAACATTGCCGATACGAAAAGTCCGAAAAAGAAGCCGAGTGGAGCAGAAGGCAGGAAGAAAAGAAAAATGCAAGAAGCAGAAGCTAAAAAGTCAAGTGGCTTTATGATGTCATTTCTTGAACAGCACAAGCTGGTCCTTCATCACCATTAACTGCATCAGAGATGAGTGTTGATCAACCCGCCAGTGTATCAGAAGGAGATTTAAGTATCTTTCAAGAACCAGAAGTGTCTTTCAAGAAGCCAGAAGATACTAAAACTTTGAGTAGCGAAAAGCAGGAAAAAACAGCACAGCCTATACCAGATGCGATTCAGCATCACGATGTAGGCTTCTTGGAGTTTGATAAAATATCAAAAAAAGTAATTTTATCAGATGCCCTGAGGACAGAAATGGTCACATTGGGTTCGAAGTATTTTCAAAATAATGAAGGGCCATTTGTTCCTACACAAAACCGATCAATGAATGAAAGATGGTTTAAAAGAAAGTTGGGAAATGGATGTGGAGAAGAAGTTTGGCGCTCATGGCTTGTTTATTCTCCAGAGAAGAAAGCAGCTTTTTGCTTTTGTGTTTGCGATTTTCTCAAATTGACAATCAGTTTTCATTGGAGCAAGAAAATGGGTTCAATCATTGGAAAGCACCAGAAAGCTTAGCACCCATGAAAATGCAAAAACACACGATACGCTTCACCCAATGGAAGGAAATGGAAAGAAATCTTTTAGAAAACAGAGGAATCATTGACGTAGTAGAGCTTCAAGCTCAAATTGCAACAGAAAAACAAAAATGGCGAGATGTTCTCCACAGAATTCTCCATTGCATAAAATTTTAGCAACTTAGAACCTTGCATTGCGTGGTCACAAGGAATCCCTTAGACAAGAAGAGGAAAGCAATATTGGAAATTTTCTTGGGTTATTAAAATTGTTGGCAAGGTTTGATCCTGTCATGAAAGAACATCTCAGTATTGTGGAAAAGCACCCTGGAAGAACATATTTATCTCCGTTAGTGCAGAATGAATTTATTCAACTGATGGCTACTGTTCGCCAGAAATTGTTACAGAGCATTCATAAGGCCAAATATTTTGGCCTCATGTTTGATTCTTACAGTACTCCAGATCAAGCACATCGAGAGCAAATGGCAAAAACAGTTCGTTATGTTGATATTGATTTTCAGGAGAAAAAACATTTTATAAGAGTGTCTTTTCTTGGATTTATCATTTATCCAATTAAAACGAAAGGATGCTGAAAACATTGTTGGGAAGCGATTTTGGAAGAACTGGAAAAAGACAAAATGCCGTTAGAAGACTGTCGATCTCAATGCTATGACAATGCTGCAGTTTATGGCTGGTTTATAAAAGTGGTGTTCAACAGAGGATTATTGAAAAAAATAGCAAAGCTATTTTTGTAAACTGCGATAAAATTCTCTCAATTTGGTTGGAGTGCGTGCTGCTAACCATGATGCAGTGATGGTGACCTTTTTTGGTGCACAATTCAGTCGCTTTATTCATTCTTTTTCCACGTTCAACTCTCCGTTGGCAAAAGATGAAAGATGCCATACCAATAGTGTCAAACTCTGAATCTGAAACTCGTGGAGTTCTGCCGTTCCAGAACAGAGGCTGTGAAGCCTGTTCATGAATACTTTGATATTATAGTGGATCTCTTGCAAAGCATGGTTATGATCAAAATGAAACTGCTGATACAAGAGGTGATGCAAAGGTAGGTGCTGAATCAAATTTTGACTTTTCATTTCTTGGCTTTGCTTGGAATTTTTGGAACAAAATTCTTGTTCGGATTGATCGTGTTCAAAAACGACTCCAAGATCATACCATGAACTTTCATGATGCTGCTTATGATTTAAAGCCCTTCAAGATTATTTTTTAAGCCAGTCGAGAACCATTGCCAGTGAATCACTTGAAGATAGGGCTGAAACTGTGTGATGAATGGGATATTCAAGTAGAAAGACGCCCCAGAAAGAAGAAACAAATGCCTGGTGAAAAAGCCAAGGATGTAGGGTTAACTGCGAAAGAAGAAATGATGAGAATAATGAAAGAAACTATTGATCGTCTTCCATAATGAAATGGAAGAAAAGATTTGTCTGTCTCCATGACTTGGATTCAAAAATTTGGATTTCTTTTAGATGCTAGAGGATTATTGTTTGACTCAAATGAAAGCAACAGTAGTCATGACGTACAATATCTTTAAAGAAAAGTTGTCTCAACCTTGACAGTTTTATAGCAATGATATTGACGGCTTGAGCTTTATGAAGAAATCTGCATTGTAAGATGCTTCTGAAAAGTCGCCCAAATGTTCAGATTTCTAAAGCTGAGGAACTCCTCAAGTTATTGTTCAGTATGGAGATGAAAATGTTTTTCCAAATTTGAGAGTAGCTATTCAGATAATGCTCACTAGTGCAATTTCAATTGCCAGCTGTGAGCGACCTTTCAGCAAGTTAACATTGATCTTATCATATTTGAGAGCTTCAATGGGCCAAGAAAGACTTTCTACTTTAGCCTTGCTCAGCATTGAACGTGAGGAAACTGAAATAACAAATTTTGATGACATTATTGATAAGTTTGCATCAGCAAAAGTAAGAAAAATACATGTTTAGTGTGAAGTTCCAAATTATTCATTAAAACAGCCAAAAATAATAGGTGCAAACAAGGCATTTCTTTTAAAGTACCATATAATTGGAATCATTTTTGTCAGTATCTAATATTCTAATTGCTAATTCTGCTATCGGTAATTCGGTAAAATTCAAGAAAACATCAAAGCGTATTCTTATGAAAAGTTATGCCTCTCCTTGTACATATATTAATTGTTTCTGTTGTAATTCGGCAAATAATTAACCATACTTTGGTTCTATAAAATTAAATTGTATTAATAGAAATTTAATATCAACCTTAATAGTAAATATACGCGGTTATGTATATGGATAGAAAAACATTAAAGTATAAACTGTAAAAATAATTTTTATGAATTGTATTTTCATTTCATTTCAATTTATTTTTACATATTTTTGTACAGTTTTATATGTATATAACTGTTTTTCATTTTCATTTGTCATAAAATAAACTTCTTAAAAGTATATTTTGTTAGCGGTATTATTACGAGTAACCAGTTTGAGTACCATTATAAGAATTCAGCCAGAATTTTAAAGAACACTGGTTTTAAGGGCGCCATTTATTGATTTGCCATGGGCACGATCAACCCTAGTTACGCCTCTGCCCAGCTTATATTATGTCCCCAAACTGGGTTCAAAACAACTGATCACTTACTGAGTGTTATTAGACAGTCTATGGAAAAACTATACGCACTTACAACATGGTATCATATGTGGTACATTTATTTCATAATTAAATATAATTTATTAATTAATTGAATTAAATATCTATACAAAATTGCCTCGGGATTGGCGACATAGCCTATTGGGAATGAAATAATTGCCATACGTACAAAGAACCTGTATGTATGAATCAGCGTCACATAGCAACAAGAAAACTCAATTTATTGTTTAGTCTACCACAAAGAAGTAGACCAAACAAAATTTTGCTAGATCGGCAAATAATAATGATAATACACCAGAACCAAGGAACGGCTCTCAGGGCTGTTTATGTTACAGCGAAGCTTTAAACAGGGAGGATGTCTTTGCCCCCCCTCAAGTTCTGAGTGAATTCCTTATAATATAAAACCTAGTGACTATAAAAGGATAGGCCTATTCCTTCAGGGGTTTATATAGTGACTGCCTATATTAATTACCTTAAGTAAATTCGCCGCGTAACTCCATCGTGGCGGCCCTACACCGAAAATGATCGTAACGCCCTACATCGAAGCAAACCAAGGACCCAGCAAAAATAAGGTGAGGCAATTTCAGTTTTCATTAACATAAGGCTTCCCAAATCCCGGCGCTAAAATTACCGTAATCACTTAAATATAAAAAGGTCCTTTTAACAACCTACATATTTATAACTCTAACGAAAAAGCATAGGGCTTTTGTCGGTAACCCTCCACTGAAGTCTGCTGGAAATTTCCAACGGATGAGGGCACAGGCAATCAACCCATAGCCCTATATAGTTTTTTCAAATGGTGGCCCTGTGTATGGGGAACTAACCCCTCTACAATTTACACTGACACGCAGTGGCTAGCTTACCACATGGCCTAACCCCAATTTCAACCGTAACCCCACTATAGTTTTTCCATATGGTGGCCTAAAACTGGGAACCGATCCCTTTACCTTTACACTAACCGAAAACAAAGGCTTGTTCATTTAACAAGCATAACTCAATTTAGGTCCTATAAAAAAATAGGCCCACAACATTAAGCCTATTTAATAGGTCCTACTCTTCAAACTAAAAACAAAGCCTTGTTAATTTAACAGGCTTAACTCATTTAAGGTCCTATAAAATAATAGGCCCAAACAAAAGCCTATCTGGTAGGCCCAACAAATAGGTCTATATAGTAGGCCCACCTAACTTTACATTACATAATAGGCCTACCTCTTAAAGTAGGCCTTACTCTTTACACTCAAGGCCTATCCTAACTAAAAACACTAAATTTATAATTGAACCTGTGGTGTAGGTTATAAAATTTATTTCAGCAATTTAACTTACTCATAAGACTCATTAACATCACAAAATTCGACTCAGACCTGTAACATCACAAAATTCGACTAAAACCTGTAACATCACAAAGACCTAAAGCAATTGCACAAATTCGAACCTACACCCACCTAACACCTATTAGCAACCCTATTCCAAGTCCTATTTGACATATAGGCATACCAAGTCCTATTTGACATATAGGCCCAACCTATTCCAATTCCTATTTGACATATAGGCATACCAAGTCCTATTTGACATATAGGCCCAACCTATTCCAAGTCCTATTTGACATAGGCCCAACCTATTCCAAGTCCTATTTGACATAGGCCCAACCTATTCCAAGTCCTATTTGACATATAGGCCCAACCTATTCCAAGTCCTATTTGACATATAGGCCCAACCTATTTCAAACCCTATTTGACATATAGGCATACCAAGTCCTATTTGACATATAGGCCCAACCTATTCCGAAGTCCTATTTGACATATAGGCCCAACCTATTCCGAAGTCCTATTTGACATATAGGCATATCAAGTCCTATTTGACATATAGGCCCAACCTATTTCAAGTCCTATTTGACATATAGGCCCAACCTATTCCGAAGTCCTATTTGACATATAGGCATACCAAGTCCTATTTGACATATAGGCCCAACCTATTCCGAAGTCCTATTTGACATATAGGCCCAACCTATTTCAAGTCCTATTTGACATATAGGCACAACCTATTACCGACAAGGCTTGATATAAGGGTCTCAAATGCAACGTTTGAGGGTCTTTACTCAGCCAAATTGATTAACCTAATCCAAAACCAAAAAAAAAACCCTATAACAAAATACTGTACACATTTACACACACATACGTACGGTACAGTATATAAATATATACATACGACTTCAAACATCCAATTCTTCTTTAAAAGAAGAAACACAACAGATTTCATTAACAGACACAAACATTCCTCGCAAACAGATTGGATTCCTTCAAAACCCCAAACCTTCCAGACCTACCTGTAGGATACACAACATTTACTCATTCATAACTACTGGTATTAACTTCATTGGAGTGGTGAATCCAAGTTTGAAGACCAACTGGATTCGGAGGAATGCAACACACACACACACACACACATACACACACACTACTCTTTCATGTGTCTCAAACACAACACCTGTCTAAACATAACCAAGGATCGGAGAGTAAAAGCTTTTATTGCTGCGCTCTGATTCTGTGCACATAATTTTGTGTCAAAAATTATATGGTTAGACAGTGACACGTACAAACAAACTACTCTACTCCAAAGGGCCTTGGCCTACCTTGGCCATAGCCCCAAATTCATCAAAGGGCTGATGGCCTACCTTGGCCATAGCCCAACAAATCATCAAAGGGGCTTGGCCTACCTTGGCCATAGCCCAACAAATTCATCAAACGGCTGATGGCCTACCCTTGGCCATAGCCCAACAAATTCATCAAACGGCTGATGGCCTACCCTTGGCCATAGCCCAACAAAATTCATCAAAGGGCCTTGGCCTACCTTGGCCATAGCCCAACAAATTCATCAAAGGGCTGATGGCCTACCTTGGCCATAGCCCAACAAATTCATCAAAGGGCTGATGGCCTACCTTGGCCATAGCCCAACAAATTCATCAACGGCTGATGGCCTACCCTTGGCCATAGCCCAACAAATCATCAAAGGGCCTTGGCCTACCTTGGCCATAGCCCAACAAATTCATCAAAGGGCTGATGGCCTACCCTTGGCCATAGCCCAACATATTCATCAAGGGGCTGATGTCTCACTTGGCCATAGCCCAACATATTCATCAAGGGTCTTGTGGCCTCCCTTGGCCAGAGACCAAACAACAAGGGTCTTGTGGCCTCCCTTGGCCAGAGACCAAACAACAAGGGTCTTGTGGCCTCCCTTGGCCAGAGACCAAACAACATTGGTCTTGTGGCCTCCCTTGGCCAGAGACCAAACAACATTGGTCTTGTGGCCTCCCTTGGCCAGAGACCAAACAACATTGGTCTTGTGGCCTCCCTTGGCCAGAGACCAAACAACAAGGGTCTTGTGGCCTCCCTTGGCCAGAGACCAAACAACAAGGGTCTTGTGGCTTCCTTTGGCCAGAGACCAAACAAAAAGGGTCTTGTGGCCTCCCTTGGCCATAGGCCAAACAACACAAAAAACAGTACAGGATTCAAAGCCCCAAGCCCTCCAGATCTACCTGTGGAGGAATAAATTTACTCCACTAAAACTACGGGTATTGACTAGTCTGAAGTGGTAGGAGGTTTGAATACAGTACAAACTCTTTCTAATTCTCCTAAATTAAATGAACAAATAACAAAACACTTGGAATGCTTTGGTTTTTTTAAAACAGAATTCCGAACACGATGACACTCTTTGCACAAAGAGTTATAACTTAAATCCAAATGCCGATACAAAAAGACAAGTGCTTTCAGAATCATCCAAAATTTTCGACCCCATTGGATTATATTTACCAGCAACCATAAGATCCAAAACCCTTTTGCAAGACTTATGGAAAAAGAAAATTGATTGGGATGAACCACTTTCAGTGGAAGACCAACTTCATTGGAAAAAACAAGCCACAGACTTGAACAAAGTTCAAGACATCTACGTACCAAGATGTGCTGGCTACAGATTGAAATCTCAAACACTACACATTTTTACAGATGCCAGCACACAAGCTTACGGGTGTTGTGCCTATTTAACAAGTGAAAATG
Source organism: Bathynomus jamesi (assembly GCA_023014485.1). Lineage (NCBI taxonomy): Eukaryota > Metazoa > Arthropoda > Malacostraca > Isopoda > Cirolanidae > Bathynomus > Bathynomus jamesi. The sequence continues at coordinate 113,721 of JAJOZX010003920.1, forward strand.
AAAGTAACTTGGTTTATTCAAAGGCAAAAGAGGCACCCTTAAACCAAAAGAAAACTGTACCACAACTTGAATTATTAGCTGTCTCATTGGAGTTAAAACAGCACACTTTTTCACAAGTGTATAAGAAGTTGACATAACAAACATTTACTTAAGGACAGACAGTCAAATTTGTCTAACATGGGTGACCAACACGGATACAACTTCTTGCAAAAAATATTTTGTGAAAAACAGACTAACAGAAATCAAAACTGCAAACCAAACCTTGGTATCAAATTTAGGTACATAAAAACAAAAGAGAATCCTGCAGACTTTTTGACAAGAGGGCTCTCTTACAAGCTGTTGAAAACAAATAAAATCTGGTATGAAGGCCTGAATGGCTAACATGTGAGGATCTTTGGCCAGCCAAAGTAGTTAACCTCACACTCAACTCTACAACAACTGAAAAGATCACTGAGGACAAACCTATATTTGACTCTCACCTTTATTTAGACCTCACAAACTCTTGAGAATTACAGTCTATTGCTGCAAGTTTGTCAATAGCTACCTTCTCAAACACTGTCCTCAGAAGGCCTTTTCTAACTTAACAGAAACTGCAACAAAATACTGGCTCCAACAGATACAAGCTTCAAATTTGACAAGGAGTTGAAGTATCTTAGGTCCAGTACACATTAAACAAAGGAATTCCTTCACTGTCATGGATCTAAATCTGTACCTGGATACAGAGGGTCTGATAAAGTGTAAAGGAAGGCTTAACAAGTCAACTTTGACTTACAACTCTAAGCACCCAATTCTTCTTCCAAGGAGAAATCACTTCACAAATCTCATCATCAGGGATACCCACAACAAAATACACCACATGGGGGTCCCACATAAACCAGAAAGACCTCAAAGAAAGACTGCTTTGAAAGCCAGAAAACTTTTACAAGAAAAAATTAAAACTGGTGACTAATAAACCTTACACAAATTGAGCAAAGATAAAATGCTTAATAACCATACTTTAATTCCATAAATTTCCTATACTTAAAGGGAGTCAAACTGATTGACATAACTTTAACTAAACTTGAGAAGTTGGCCTCTTAAACTTTTATATTTAAATAGGTCTTGAGTAACCTCTCTCTCCCTAAATTCCTATTTCATTCTTTTCAATCCATTTCACATGGTTTAAAACACAGTTTATCAAAAAATTTGATCTACAAATACAAATTTTTCTCCGGCCCCCCCCCCCCAGTATATGGAAAAACTATACGCACTTACAACATGGTATCATATGTGGTACATTTATTTCATAATTAAATATAAATTATTAATTAATTGAATTAATATCTATACAAAATTGCCTCGGGATTGGCGACATAGCCTATTGGGAATGAATAATTGCCATACGTACAAAGAACCTGTATGTATGAATCAGCGTCACATAGCAACAAGAAAAACTCAATTTATTGTTTAGTCTACCACAAGAGAAGTAGCCAAACAAAATTTTTCTAGATCGGCAAATAATAATGATAATACACCCAGAACCAAGGAACGGCTCTCAGGGCTGTTTATGTTACAGCGAAGCTTTAAACAGGGAGGATGTCTTTGCCCCCCTCAAGTTCTGAGTGAATTCTTATAATATAAAACCTAGTGACTATAAAAGGATAGGCCTATTCCTTCAGGGGTTTATATAGTGACTGCCTATATTAATTACCTTAAGTAAATTCGCCGCGTAACTCCATCGTGGCGGCCCTACACCGAAAATGATCGTAACGCCCTACATCGAAGCAAACCAAGGACCCAGCAAAAATAAGGTGAGGCAATTTCAGTTTTCATTAACATAAGGCTTCCCAAATCCCGGCGCTAAATTACCGTAATCACTTAATATAAAAAGGTCCTTTTTAACAACCTACATATTTATAATCTCTAACGAAAAAAGCATAGGGCTTTTGTCGGTAACCCTCCACTGAAGTCTGCTGGAAATTTCCAACGGATGAGGGCACAGGCAATCAAACCCATAGCCCTATATAGTTTTTTCAAACAGTCCCTCTTCTCTTTGCTCAATTTTTGAGAGCGTACTTGCTGGTGGAGATCTTTTTCCATTGTTTAGCCTCTTCCTTCTCCCAGTTCCGTCTTGTTCCCCCGTTCCTTCTTTCCGTTCTTCCGTTGCTTTTACCACCAGCGTCCTCTTGGTTTTTTTTCGGTTGGTTGATCGGTAATATATGTCTATTACCGAGAACACTCTATTACACAGTATACAAATACTAATGTGGAGAATAACTCTGGTGAGCAACCAATTGGTTTCATGCACCCAGTTATTGACATAAAAGGAGTTTAATAATTGTTAGATTAACTACCTACCTACTCAGTGGACCATTTTCGTTACCTCCCAACTACCCACACATATCAGTTTCCCATACCTGCAATGCTAATCAACGTGAAAGGGCTCAGAATATAAAATATGCGTTTGTCATAACTACTTATTGGAGGTTATTATATAACAGTTTGACCTTTTGATAACACTTACTGCCTGGAACCTAATTCGTAGTAGTACTGTGCATACTAACTATGTGTGACATATAAATGATGTTACATTTATTTATGACGTAGTTGCGGATACTATTTATTTTTTACTTTTCTTCATATTTACTTTCTGGGCTTTCGAAATTCTGTCTTCTGTGTCCTCAAGATTGATTCACGAATGCGAAAGTGAAGGAGTTGGTTATCTGCGTTGTATTTCAGATTCAGGAAAATATTTGTATCTCGTATGGGTTGTTTCATACGAAAAAAAATTAATTACTAACCTATTTTTGTGAACTGGGTAGGGCTTCACAATTAGATGTTTTTATTCATAGTTACCTCAAGTCACATTTTATTGTTGCGTCGTTGTTCGTTTGTATAAATTTCGCAGCATAATTTTGTTGCAAACATGGCGGCCGGGTTCCATTGAATTTGAAGTTACATTACGTTTCATTTGGAAACATAGTCACTTGGGCCTATCGAGGTTATCCAAGTCAAGCTGTATTTTATAAAATTTTGAAAAATGAGAATCTCAAGTCAGCTAATTAACATAAAACTACAGAGTTACCAAAGTGGCCTACATAAGCTAAAAATATAAAAGTTGGCAAGGCTAAGAGGCTAGCCCTAAATTAAAGTATTTTTGGGTCATTTGTAGCACAATTTAAACACTTGGTTTAATTTACCATTCACATTTTATTAGCTTGATAGTTCGTATTAGGATAGACTTTAATAGGCAGTCTAGTGCCATTGTAACCTAGGCCTACTTAAATAATGATTAAGTGGTTTGATAACTTAGTGTATTTGGAAGGTGAAGCTAATCTGATTTGGGTAAAATTCCAGAGTCCACACGCAGTTTGGAGAGAGAATCCATAAGAAATTTTGGTAATTGTTCAGAATAGGGGTGCCACCTCATTTTTTTTTTTTTTTTTTTTTTTTTTTTTTCCCCCCCATCAAGACATGCTAAAACCATTGGTTTCCTGTTGTTTAGGCTGAATGTGACCATTGCCATTACAGTAAATTATACTGCCTAACAAAAAAAAAATTTTTTTGCTGCTGATTTAATTCTAAGACCTGTTTCTGGATAATATTGATGTGCTGATTTCAAAAATCACCTTAGATTTTGTCCATCACAGGTTTTTGTGCAATGTAATATGCCTATTTTGGGTGATCCATGAAGGAAAAATGGTAAAGGTGAAGGAAAAGTGGCCACTAAGGCAAAATTTAAATGTAGGAGATAAAAATATTGTAAACGAGCCATTGGTGGATCGAGAAAAGATCATTTTTCCACCACTCCACATCAAACTTGGGCTTATGAAGCAGTTTGTAAAAGCTTTGAATAAAGGTGATTGCTTAGTACTTTTGTATTATCCTCCTAACACTAATTTTTTTTTATAATGGAAGGAAAATAAAATTGGCTAACGCCTGCGGCAGGCTGTTTTTAACCTAACCTAACCTAATCCTAACACTAATTTTTTTTATAATGGAAAGAAAATAAAGTACCATAACCAAAACCAAACCAATATTATATAAAAAAATTAGTGTTGGGAGGATAATGCAAAAGAACTGATTGCTTTAATTATATATGTGTAGCCTTTCTAGGTCTTAGTGATGAGAAGCTTAAAGCTGGTATATTTGATGGTCCCCAGATAAGAAAACTGATGAAAGATCCACAGTTCAGTAACTCAATGACCGAAACGGAGGCAAGAGCTTGGAATGCTTTTGTGGCAGTAGTTAAGAACTTCCTAGGAAACAAAAAATCTGAAAATTATAAAGAATCTTGTAAAGGATTTACTTGTAAACTTTCAGCAGTTGGGTTGCAACATGAACATTAAAGTTCACTATCTTAACAGTCATCTGGATAAATTTCTAGAAAATCTTGATGTTAGTGAAGAGCAAGGTGAAAGGTTCCACCAAGATATCAAAGTAATGGAAGAATGATACCAAGGAAGATGGGATACCCATATGATGGCTGACTACTGCTGGAGCCTGCAGAGATATTGTCTTGACATCTCTCATTCTAGGAAGTCCTACAAGAGAAAATTTATCAGTACTGAAAAGTAAGAAAATAAGAAAAAGATAATGTTAAGAAAACTGGTCCCATGCTTGCTTTAATATGGATTAATTTTTTGCTTATTTAAACTCTTTTAATCACTTTGTGTCAATATTACCATTGTATATTAAAGTTCACTCCCTGCACAATTGTTTACTTTTCCATGCTGATTCTGAGTATGTAAAAACTTATTTTTTGAAAAGAAAAAATTGGGTATAACCCTGCCAAAATTCAATATCTCCAAAATATCTGTATTTGATTGCTCCAAAAACTAAGGTGATTTTTGAAATCAGCATACCAAAGTTACATAAAAACAGGTGTTAGAATTAAATTGGCAAAATTGGTGTTGGGCAGTGTTATTGCTTGAAGTGATTTCACCCCCCCCCCCCCCCCCCCAACCCCTCTTACAATCTGGGGAGACCACTGTGGGAACTAGGGGTTTTGGGTGGGGGAACACCACAAGCAATAATTTACTGTAATAGCGATGGTCAGATTTATCCTAAACAATAGGAAACCAATGGTTTTAGCATGTTTTGGAGAAAAAAATTAAATTGAGGTGGCCCTTGTTCTGAACTGTTGTTATAAAAAGTAACGATTTAAATATAAAACCTTATACCGATCAATTTGTGATGCGTGATCTTTATGGGGGCTCTACCCCCCGAGACCTAAATTATACAAATGATAATGTAATAACATGTTAAGTTATGCACTTTTTTAGTCTTCATCTAGGGCACATGATTAATCAAGTTCTCAAAGTTGAAACCACACAAACAGCACGTCATAATTCTATCATAAACACAACCAAACTGAGGTATTACCCAAACTGAATCCAATTAGAAAAAAAAAATAGCCAGAACAGAAATCAACTAATTAAGTCGCAGAGTAGCGAAAAAATAGCCCAATCAGAAAAATATCACGTCAAATGGATATCGCTAATTAAATAATATCTCCATAAATATGATCAACTGAAAAGAATTTTACTTAAAGGAAAGGTTTTTTATTATTATTTTCTACACATTGCAATAATTTTTATTAGAAACTGAGGTGAGGGGGATATTGCATACAATTACCAAAATTTTTATAGTGGGCACACTAGGGGCCACTTTGGCTCATAGAGGTGGCTCCACTATGTAAAAACTGCTTGTATATTGGCAACAACCAATTTTTACAAAACTAATTAATTATCAACTTAAAACTAGAGATAGAATCTCTGAATCCAGAGGATCAAAGTCATAATAGGCTACTATCCACAAATATGTTACACTCTATATCTACTTATAACTGACATGCAAATATATCAGATCCAAAGAATCCAGTCAATTTCATTACGGTACCCATCCAATACCAGTACCTTGCCAACCAAAAATAAGTCACGGTCCATATCAATTGTGGACCAAGTCACAATTTATAACCATATACATTACAATATATATACTTAGGAGGAAAAGTGGTAGTGGCTGTAAAGACTGTACAGTAACGTAGAAATGTGTGTGTACCCATTTAAAGGTGTTTGTTGGGCAAGTGAAGATCATGAGTTTTTCACTACCTCACAGTACTATGGGGGGCACCGCTCAGTAGAGGAATCTCTTTAAATAGGGTGTGTAAGGACAGAGAGTATCCCCTAACCCAAGATGCTGCCTCCCTATATCCCACAACACTTGTGTTGAGCTGTGGGATTTATCACCTAAATGCACACACTATATATGAAATAAACTAGTACCATTCATGCAATAAAAATGGGCTTAAACACTATCACCAGATGTCCCTTGTAGACATCAAACTATCCAACCTTCTTTTGAAAGAATCAAGTGTATCTGAAGTCACCACCACTACTGTCAGACTGTTCCAAAACTTAATTACTCTATTTATAAAACTATGTTTTCTTAAATTTGTTCTACATAGCTTAATTACTAGACCTTATTTACCTAAAACTATTCAATCTAACTGGCCTAACATAATACTTAGGGTAAAGATTCAGTAGAACACATCCACCCAAATTGGTGATGAAAATGGGGGCAGACATTGGAATAATGTACATTATCTCCAAAAACATTTGGCTACAGTTCCTTATTGCCCCTCATATTTTTTTATTAAAAAATAGGGATAATATTTGTTTTAACGCCCATTCAAACTTAAAATTTTTAGTCAGATATACATGTAAACCAGTTCAAATGCTTTACAATGACTGTATTTTTTTTTTCGGGAACTTAATAATAATGGAGATATAGGTCTGCGCAATAAAATATATTTCTTGTTTTGGCTATAATGTATTTTTTTTCATAAAATATTTTTCTTGATTAGGCTATTTTTTCGCTACTCTGCGACTTAATTAGTTGGTTGGGTTTTGTTCTGGCTATTTTTTTTTCTAATTGGATTCAGTTTAGTGGTGTTTGTGATAGAATTATGGAGTGCCATTCGTGTGATTTTGACTTTGAGAACTTGATTTATGTGCCTTAGATGAAGACAAAGGATTTGATATTTTTATCAATTACAGCATTATTCTCTCGTCCTCAACTTGCCCAAACTGTGACAGTGAGTGCCTAATACGAAAAGATCAGAAGATATTTAGGTGAAATAACCAATATTAACCTGTTAGGTCAATTGAATGCCCTGTTAGGTCAATTGAATGCCCTGTTAGGTCAATTGAATGCCCTGTTAGGTCAATTGAATGCCCTTGATGATTGGTTAGGGGTAATTCCAGGACAAATAGACAAATGAAAGTGCCAAATGTACACTCCACCATCTCCAAAATTCATGAAACTTGGTGTGAGGGTTGGTTTTGGTCCAAATTACAAAAATCTGAATTTTTTTGAAAATTGGTCAAGTTGGTCAAATTTTATGGCTTGACCAAATTTTGGTCAAATGAAAAAAACAACAATTTTCAAACATAAATATCTCAGCTGCTAATTGTGGTAGCGTAATAAGTCTTAAATGATAAAATATGTAAAATTAACTGTAGTTTCTAAATATGTATCATTTTTTTAGGGTAACAAAAATAAAATTATGATTTTTTGGAAAAAAGTCAATTTTTTTTTTTTTTTTTTTTTTTGCGATTTTGCAGCGAAGATATCATTTTTCGAAAAAAAGACCAAGAATAAAAAATGTTTATTTGATGTATTATTGTATGTACACCATAATAAGTAATAAAAAGTCAGCTTATAGTTTATTATAAGGCTCAAAACTGAGTGAAATTAAGTAATAAATTTTTTTTTCAGACAACGAAGATTTATTACAGACTTGTTGGTCCAAAAAAAGACAATTTTCAAATCATATAAAAAATACATATAGATAAACCAAAGGAGAAAAAATCTTTTAAAATATATGTACAATGTACATACATAACCTCTCTTATATTTAGGGACAGAAGATATTGACAATAATAATGTTTAATTTATAAAGCGCTTATCAGAGTATAAAATACTCTTCCTAATACTACACGTACACAAGTCTTTGAGAATGAATTAAGAGACTATTCTCATCCAGTGAATCCAAATTTTAGACACTAATAATATAATAATAAGAAAAAAGAATTTGAAATTTTTTTTTATAACTATTAAGTAGATACACAAATCTTAGATAAAAATTTTAGAAATATTATATAGACAATCTTAAATAGTATACATTCGATAGAATTTATTTTATCTTTGAAAAGTTATTTAATTCTTCAAGCGGAAAAATGTATTGTATTCTTGTTCCTCCTCGTAAACTTGCTTCACTACTCCCAAATATATTTTCTGTTGGAACGTGATAAACATCATCTTGCGCAGGAAAAATGTATGAGGGACATACACCCGAAGGATGGAGAAATTTTATCAGAAAATCATCATATTCACAGTCAAAGGACTGGACTAATCCGAGCCATAGTTTATTTTCATACATACAACCCACAAAAGAGCTTGTTTCAATTTCGCATTGAGAGAGAGTATTATGTTCTTGATCCGAAGCAGAAACTCTAATGAGCTCTCTTATTTCGACTGACTGTGCACTAGGGTGGCTCGTTTTTACACTTTTTTCGATATTTGATTGGGGGTAGTGTGGAAAAGTTGCGATTTGGAGAGAAAATAAAGTGTAAAATTTTTTTGATCTATGTCAATACCTTCCGGTGGCGGTGAGTCCTTAAAAATCGAAAAATAGGCCTAAAAACACAAAACGTTTATATAATTTTATATAATTTTATATAATGTTCATTGTTCAATGACTGCTATTAATTTATTCAAGCCTATAATAGTGTTCTCAGGGTTGTTTGCACAGAAATATACTGGAATTAACATTTGTATAACATCTTGTTAAAACTTGCTTTAAATCAATATTTTGGATATTTTAACAGCTAAGACGCCACTGGAAGTTATTAACAGATTGTGCTGAAATTTTTATCGTTTATTTTGTAAGTCTTTAAAACCATTTTCCAATCTATCCCGTTATGCCTATTTTTCGATTTTTAAGGACTCGCCACCACCGGAAGGTATTGACGTAGATCAAAAAAATTTTACACTTTATTTTCTCTCCAAATCGCAACTTTTCCGCACTACCCCCAATCAAATATCGAAAAAAGTGTAAAAATGAGCCGCCCTACTGTGCACTCTGAGAGAGTGGATAAACCTTCAATGAATTTTTGGAAATTGGGATGAAGCAATGTAATTGTTGAGTACCTTTGATAGAAGTAATAGGTTCACTCCGATGTTTTTGCAAAGAAAGCTCTACATCTACAACTTCTGCCTCAGAGATGTAAAAAAAAGTCAATAGCGGTTAGGAATTCTTGAGAGCAGAAATTGTAGAAGTCCTCAGCTGTTAAGATTTGATGGTCGAGAGGATGTCGTAAGCTTTCTCTGGCGACTGCTCTTTTTACCGTTCCGCCAATACCGTTGCAGGCATTCTTCCCGTGGGATGTCGTGAAAAAATTCCACTCAGCATGAATTTTGAAGTCTTCGAAATGATGGCATAAATTTAGAAAATTTGTTTGTCTTATACTGAGCCGCGCATCCATCTGTGAAATAATGAATTTTAGTTAGGTTTGAATTTTGTTGTTGGATGCACAGGATTAATTTTTTGAGAAAACTATGAACCAGAATTGTATCATGCCTGCGACGGTTTGAAACGAAGCAGTAACTCTTGCAAATTAGTTTTCCTGCATTGTTTTTTGAATAATAAACAAATGGGTGCACTGTACATTGCGAGTTCTCCCAATGAAACCCCTGGGCATAATCTTGTACAATGAATGAGAAGTTTTCTGCAAAATTGCCCACCAAAACACCTTCATTTTCGGGCAGAGTTTCTTTTAGATTTTTGAAGTAACTTGACTGACATTTATTCGTGAAGTGGTGTCTTGTCAGTTGTGCAATTTTTTTGGTGAGTGATTCCACGTATTCCTCGAGTTTCGGTGATATCTTTTAACATACCGTGATCGACGGACACCCATTGTTTATATTTTCTCTCTTCCATCGCCATGAAGTCCAAACTTTCCAAATAATTTTTGATTCCGACCTCTCGCAGGCATCTTTTGCATCGGTGCATCATACAATCTTCATTGTCCATGCCACAGATGGATAAAGACATTAATTTTTTGTAGTCTAAATCTTTAATGCCTAACGCTGATATTTGTAGTTTCGGATTTTGGTGATGCGTACATACGCAGACACTGTGAGTTCCGCTTTGTCCCGCAAGCACGCACCACAATGGTTGAAGATGAGCAAAGGTACTAAAGCCTATTTTGGGATTTTCATCATTTTTTGCATATTCAGCATATAACTCTTTCAAGTTATACAATACCAGTCTTTTTTGTTTTTTTATTTTTTCACCCTCTTCATTTATTGCAAACTTATAATCTTTGATTCCCGGGCACATCCTACTGTATTCGTCATTTTCATAAAACTCCTGAATGATTTTTTTTTTTTCATTTCAGCTGTGATGACCTTCCCTTTCGTCATGTTTGGAATGTTAGGAAGAATCCCAAACTGTTTTTGAAGATTGCGGCTCTTACGCACCATATACTTTGTGTTGCTCCAAAGAAATCAGCAGTTTTTTCAATGGGATAGGGATACAATGATAGTATTTGTAACCTAAGATTGCGATCGTTACTTGCTTGAAATTTCTCTCTTAATTCTTCCATAACCTTTTGATACCTGAAATAAAGTGTATTTGACATTAAGTTTAGTATATTTTTAATTAAACTTTTCATAAAATATATGTATATGTATTATATTGTCCGATTATAAAAATGTAAATAGATAAAACTTAATTTAGTATATACTTCGATGACTGTATTAAATTTAATTTAAAACATCAAATTTCAATAACTATGTCCGAAAAGTAGTCTTGCCTCTCTAAATCATCTTCCAAACAACTTTTTTTGGATGGACCAGCTTCAGAATAGTCAATAGGAGCCCCATAAGCAGCTTCAAAACTTCGTTTAACCTTTTCCGTTGTCGATCTGAATTTCGTAGAAGCCTTTATCTGTTTTTGTCCAGGCTTCAATCCAGCTGTAAAACAAATTCATAAATTTAGGTTGCGTGAAATAATCAAATATCAAATATTTTGTATATATGTATTCAAGTGCTGATGCTAATATTTAAAAACAGAAAACTAAAATTTGGCATTAAGAAACAAATGTCCTGAATGGAGTCTCTATTGTTTTATTACCTGTTTTAATAGGGCTTTCATCAAATAAAGGTAAAAATATTGTTGCTGAGCAAATCTTTATTGAATTGCCTGTCTTGAACAACAAATTCTTCCAATGGTGGTGGATTCGTGGAATCGCTACTGCTTCGCTCCATACATTCGTTAAGTATGTCTGGCTCAGTTATTGGTGCAGGTTCCGGCGCTCTGGATGAACGTTGAACATGTTCTAATACAATTGGCTTCTTTTTAATTGTGACATAGCAATTGCTGCATAGTAATTGATTTTCTTCCAAAATTCCATAGCTTGCAGCTGCCATGGCAGAGTTTACTTTTTTGATATTACAGAAAATTCTTGTGTTTTTTCATAGGATCGCAACAAAATTTTGTGTTTTGAGGCATTTTAAGGGTTAGGTAAATTTACGTATACTAGAAAATTAGGTATATACTGAAAATCTGGAAAGAAAGCAAAAAATTGTTAAAATTTGGAGGATATATTTTTTTTTGTTTTTTTTTTATAATAATCGTCGATAAGCTGACTTTTTATTACTTATTATGGTGTACATACATCAAATAAACATTTTTTATTCCTGGTCTTTTTTTCAAAAATGATATCTTCGCTGCCAAATCGCAAAAAAAAACTTTTTCCAAAAAATCATAATTTATTTTTTTGTTACCGTAAAAAAAATGATACATATTTAGAAACTACAGTTAATTTTACATATTTTATCATTTAAGACTTGCTACACTACCACAATTAGGAGCCGAGATATTTATGTCTGAAAATTATTGGTTTTTTCATTTGACCAAAATTTGGTCAAGCCATAAAATTTGGACCAACTTGACCAATTTTCAAAAAAATTCAGAAATTTGTAATTTGGACCTAAACCAACCCTCACACCAAGTTTCATGAATTTTGAAGAGGTTACCATGTACTTCATTTGTCTATTTCTCGTAGAATTACCCTTAAAAAAGGTTAAGTTGCGATATTTTCGTTTAAAGTGAAATGATGAGAAACTTTTCTAGTTAATTTTGAGGTGTTTTGTACGAAACTGTCATCTGTTTCCTGTGCAAATGCGTAGTTTTTTGAGATGATGAATCTCAAAAACTACGTATTTCCACAGGAAACAGATGGTAGATTTGTGCAAAACACCTCAAAATTGACTAGAAAAGTTTCTCATCATAAAAACAGACTGGGAGTAAAATGAATAATTATCAAACAGTTTCATATATATATTTTATTAAAAATTTGGTGCTTTTTGTTTAATTGGGTTGGGTTGGGTTGGGTTGGGTTGGGTTCTTTCAAAGAACTCTTGATTTTATAATTGTAATATCTCTATGGATCGTATTCTGATAATTATGTACATGTTCGCTGTTGGTGATACAAATTATGATCGTATTATTTGTGAAACATCTGATGTTACAACATCTAGAGAAACAGTTGCGGATTGGCTGAGTTAGTGCCATGAAGTAACAATGGAGTGGTGCATTAATCATCAATCAATTCGAAAAATTGGTGGACCTGGTGTAGTTGTCGAAATTGACAAAGCCAAAATTGGTAAAAGAAAATATAATAAAGGGTGCTGTATTGATGGAACATGGATTTTCAGAATGGTAGAAATTGCAGTTGGTGAAATAGAAAGGTGTGGTGGCGAATTTAGTCAAAATATGTCTAGATAATATACAAAATGCTGATACTTTATCACCATTTTCCAAAAACATATTGAAGTTGGTACAATAATATGTTCGGATCAATGGCATGCTTATTATCATCTCACTGACTTTGGTTTCGAACATTTACAGTGAACCATACCCAAGATTTCATTAATAGTGAGACTGGTGCTAACATACAGACTACAGGGGTCCTATAAGTCTGGCATCATAGGAAAAATAATAAAAAAAGACAAAACAAAAGCTTTTATTTACAGAATATGCTCAAAATGTCCACCATTGTTTTCAATACAAATTCAGAAGTGATACCCACTCAGCAAGCACACGGTGAATGATGTCAGGAGTAATGGTGTTACATGCCCCAATAATGCGCTGTTGGAAATGTTCAACACACCTAATTTTCTCTGCGTATTAGGGTGCATCAAACGCCCCAACTGATGTGGATTTTGCTGGCCAGTTCTGAGCTGTTGCTTCTTGTGTAGTTAAGACCTATGGTGCCAATTTTTGGTAAATTTTTGAAATTTTCACATTCCCACTTTTTAATTGAAAATTTTTTTTTTTTTTAGAAATTCTCCTTTTTCACGATAAAGTGAGCAACAACAAAGTTGTTTACATAGTGAAAGTTTTCAATACTATGGATTTAAACAGTATCAATCATCTATTCTTGTAGTATGCACTATCAGGCTATTTATTTAACACACTATTTAGAAATATACTATTTTAGAAACACTATTTAAAAACTTGCTTCGTTACAGACTGTTTTTCCATGAATGTGCGTGGTAGACAAGACTTATGCCAGTTTCTGCTCGGTACTCTGCCAACAGAAATGGACAAAATTATAAAAGGTTCCCGCCTGCCCACCTATGGGCAAGTATATTGCTCCTTCTCTTATAAAAAGAGCAAATTTGATAGATCCACTGGTTATTTCAAGAAAGTTCTCTATCAAGCTGCAAAGGAAGTTGCAGCACAAGTTGTTCCATTTTATATAAAGGGCAGCATACAACATGTAAGTGAGAAAAAGATTGCCGAGCATATAATGAGATTGCATGATGAAGTGAATAACCTACAAAAAATTCAAATTGACAAAAGAGACAGCGATAACAACATGAGAAAGATAAACGAATTTCGGGAAAAACTTGGCCTCTATGGCCAAAGAATGCCATGGAAACTATTACAAATGAGGAAGATAAAGTTTTTCTCAAAAGCATGATGTCTGATAGAACAGCATCATTTGGCTCTTTGGACAAGAAAAATGCTATATCTGCAATAAAACGGAATGAGAGAATGGCCAAAAGAAATGAATACTATCAAAAGCAAAAAGTAGACCAGCCTAGCACAAGTTGGGCAACAGATGATTATGAATCAGATGCTGACACTATCACTGGAACAAAACATGACAATGAAGATCAAGACAGTGGTTCTGATAGAGAGGAGTTTGATTTGGAGCCAAAACGAATGCACAAAAGAATGAAAAAAAACTGGTGAAGACATTTTCATTCCCTATGATATCCTGAAAGACAAGAGAGTTACTTCTGTGGCAGCAAGGGCCCATGGAGTTACTCCAACTGCTGCTGTAGGTATAATATCTGCATTTGTGCAAGCCTGTGGAGGAGACACTGACAAACTTAGTTTGTCATATGCATCAGCATCTCGAGCAGCTGCAGCCAATGTAAAGGAAATGGCAGAAAAAATCCGAGGTTTATGGCAACCATCAGACATTGGAACCGTTCACTGGGATGGAAAGCTGATAAGAACGCTGAACAACAAATACCATGAAGAAGAACGTCTCCCAGTAAAGGCTTTGCCCAGCAAAATGATGAAATTTCAATCCGAGCAGCTAAATCATTTCAGTAGGTTTGGTACACTGATATATGCTAAGTATTGGTTTATGGCATCTAATGCCCTTGATGCTCCAATAAATGACTTGGAACTTATTAGGAATCTTAAAACATATTCTAAAATTGACCAAGAGGTGGCAGCTGTTGCTACCAAAGCCATTGAGCGTCATCTGTGGAGCTTAACAGCAGAAATGGTACCTGTGTCACTATTTAGCCAAAAGGTACCAGCAGAAATGAAAAGGAAAATTTCCAATAAAATGATAATGTCAAAAGATATGAAAAATTCATTCCAAAGGCATGGGGCTGGATTTGGTAAGCCAATATTTCCATCGCTTGATGCCCTGCATGCAAACTCAAGATCTATCTTCCTTTGTCAATGATGGGTCATGGGTATTTTTCAAGACACTCCAATGCAACCCTACTTTCTTGCAGAACCTTGAAAATTGGGCGATCAATCCATCCTACAAGCAATGTCAGGAAAAAGTCTGCAATCTAAAGTTTGTTAATGATTGCCAAACGCGGTGTCAAATTGGCCAGTGATTATTTAAAGTCTTCTAAGAAAGAAACCCTCTACCAAGATACATTGCAAGTAGTTGAGGAAAATTGTGAAAAAATTGGCAATATGAGAAAAAACAAATGTTTGAAAAAATTAAAATGGCTCCTGACAGCTTAACTTAAGGTGTTGTTTAGTGATAAATGCTTTAAACAGGATTCTGCCCATTTTGCTTGTTTCATAGTTCTGCTTTTGCTCTTTTTTGTTAATTTTTGTCTTTTATTAATTTTCTATTAAAAAATGGGAATGTGAAAAATTTAATAAAAAGTAAAAAATTGTTTATTTTGTATTCACCACAATGAGGAGCAAGACATATGTGCCGGCCAGTAGTGTGATATCGATTTAAAATTTTCATGGGGCGTTTGATGCACCCTACTGCGTATACCAGCACTTTCAAGTGGCCCTAGAGATAAAAATCTAGTGGCGTGAGATCTGGGCTTCTAGCTGGCCATTCCTTTCTGGCAGTGGGTGCAAACACAGACTGAGTGGGTTCCTTTGCCTCCAGCAATTACACACCATTTAGGCCTCAGATTGGCAAAGGTAGAAAACCCTATGCTATTATCATTGTTTTCTTTATATTTTGAATATAGTTTTTAAATTTTTCTAGTAATAGACGTTTTTGCTTGTACTCTTTTTCACCATCTTAATTTCTTATGCTAACAGTCAGATTTCCCTGCACACAAATCAGGGCTGTGGAGATGGCACATAAAAAACTGACTCCGACTCCTCAATTTTTTTGTCTATCCGACTCTGAAGGTATATTAATTCTAAATCTGCTATGATGATAATTACACAAGAGGCATTTCATCACCACCACGTGAAGCATCATCATCATCATCTGTGGTCATTGTTACGGTAACTTTGTCTGTAGTAAAGAATCTTGTAAGTGGTGCTTGTCGTTCAGTAGATTTCTGATCTTTTGTTAACTTTGAAGTAGTTGGAAGGTTTTTATTACTATCTTTCTCAATGACAACTTCTAAAATTTTGGGATGGAAACGCTGCAAATGTCTTTTCAAATTTGATGCTCTGGTTGGTGCATTTTTATCAGAGCCAGTAAAACCACTTATTTTTGCTTCACATAATTTTTCATCATCATCATCATCATCTTCTATCATACACTGACACACGAAATGTTTCCCATCTGTGGTTATTGTAAAATATTAAAAAACTGCAGACTTTGTTGGAAGTGTCTTTGCCATTGTGAAAGGGGTTTTAGACTTGAAAGTTAAAAACTTATGAAATTTAGAAAGAACTCTAAATTAAATAAGCATTAAAAATAAAAAATATCTGAAAAGAAAAAATGAATTAATGGCATTAGTGTCTGAAATAGAAAACATTGTTTATTATTTAAGTGGTTTAACCACCATAGCTGCCAGTGATATCACACACAAAAACATATTTTATTAAAATTTATATTGAGGTCGGAGTCGGTATATTTTTTCCGACTCCGACTCCAGCACCACCAAAATTGCCTCCGACTCCATGACTCCGACTCCACAGCCCTGACACAAATGACTGACTTCATCATCATCATCGTAGAATTCCTTTATTTCAGAGATTATATCTTCAGTTAGTTTTCTTCCTTTACTGTAGATAGGAATCTGTGGCATAATACCAAAGTATGTTTCAAATGTCTGGCTTTGTCAACCATGTATCTGGTTGCACCAAACAAATCCATTGTCCCAGAAATAGGAAATGGTGAGTGTGTAAGTATCTGAAGCCTCCTTTTGTATGATGATGTTGATTTGAAGTCTTGTACAAGATCACTCATGAGGTTTTTGTACCTATAAAAAAACATAACCCCAAATTACTGTACAATATTAAGGATGTAAGTACATGATTTATATTACTCAAGAATTAAGGAAGTACTGTACTTCATGAATTTGAATATATACCAGTATATTTAGTATATGGGATGTCACATTTTAGGAAATATAGGTAGCTAATGTCTAATATATATCCAAACATGACAACCGATAATACTGTACCTATATAGGGTCATTCCATGTCAATTCAGCCACCTGAGAACATGACCATCTCAGATTTTCATGATATTTGGTACATTAGTAGGTATGTGTGAGAAACTGAAATTCCCCAAATTTTAGAGCTGGCTGACCTTTGGTTGCTGAGATACAGGGTCACAAAATTTGGACCTTTGACCTGATTTTTTACTTAGTAAAATTTCAAATTGTTGTAGCCACATAACTAATAAAGCTAGAGTTCTGATTCTAGTGTTATTTTGAAGCTCTTAAACAGCTTGTCATAAGTCTCTAAAATGAAAATTTTAAAAAATATCCTTTACCTTTGACCTTAAATAAAAAAAAATATACCATCCCTAATTTTTTTCAGTTTTTTTTTTACAAATGTTCACTTACCAATGTGAAACATGTTCCTAAAAGGTTAGAAGTGGTCATTGAAAAGAAGTATGAGCAGGAAGTACTTTTAATTAAAACTAACCTTTAAATAAATCCAGATCTTTGAGTTTTTTAATTGATACAAATTTTCTCAAGTAGATTATCCATAATCACTTCCACATACATAGACAAACACTTTACACTGGGATTAGGGAACCTCTGGGTGAGGCTTGAGTGGCTGTCAGTTTTTTGGTATTGAGGGTTTTGGCCCTGGAGGTTACTAACAACAACAACAACAACATGACCCATCTTTCCTTGGGTTGATACGGGCATGTCCAGTGAAAAACAAAATATATATATACCATATATAACTTGAATGTGTAACTTTTCTGTGTTGTAATTCTATGAGGGCCTTGGAGGCCTTAGCAGTTTCCTCCTTGGTGAGGTAGTATAGTCTTCCAGTTGCAGTAGATGCCTCTACCTTTGTCAAAACATCAAAGTATGTAATTGTAAGAATATCTGGTTGATGAGGAAAAAAGAATGATGGGTTGGGACCATGAGAATGAAGAAAAGATATTTTTAGTTCCCTCTTCTCAGTTGTTTTATCCAAAATGCATGCTAACCAACAAAGGTTATCATATACAGCAGTGACAAAACCATGTAGTTTCTCTTCAGGTTTAAGTTGTTCTTCTTCATTGACTTTCTCAATACATGAATATCCTAATGCTGAGAAATGCTTAACTTCTAGTGAAGTTAATGAAACTGGTTTTAAATGCTGTATTTTCTGAGTACCAGCAATTGTTCTTGCTTTTGATTGTCTAGTTTGGAGGAGAAATTCTTTATTGGTTGAAAAATGTGGTGTAATATTATTATTATTATCTTTGGTAAATATATACAGCTGTTGTGCAGTAAGGATTTGTTTATCATAAGGCCATTGCAGACTAGCTTTAGCAGCTAACCTCTTAACATGTGCCTCCTACACCATCACATGGTCCCTTCCCATGGCTTGTTGTAAAAGAATTCCACTCTGCATCAATTCCAAAGTCATATTTGTGGTGGCAAAGATTCAGAAAGTTTTTGCAGTTTTTATATTGTCCAGCACAGCCATCTGAGAAGTATATGATTTTGTTGATGGATGGGATGTTCTCTTTTATGAAGTTTATGAGATGCTTTTGAAACAAATGTACTGCAACTGTGTTATGAATATTGCACTCAGATATGACAACAAAGCTTGGTGAGCAATCTCATTTTGCTTGTTATAATACAAAATAAATGGATGTAGAGTTGACATTTGATTGTTCCAGTGAAAACTCCGCACCTCATCTTGGAGAACAAGAGAGTAATTTTTGGCAAAATCGCACACTATTAGGACTTGGTTTCAGCAACATTTTAGTTTTGTTGTAATAATTGGCTTGCATCTTGGTCAGGAAATCATGGATTTGGTATTCTTGAAGTTTGCTACAGAAATGTTCAATATATTCATCTGAACTCGTGTGAATTGATTCAAGATTGGACCTGTCTGTATTGGTCCACTTCTTAAACTGTACTGAATCAATGCAGTTATCAAAAATATTTTGGAGTTTCTCTTTCAATGCTTTTCTCTCTCCACATTGTTTACATTCCCTAAGGCAGCATTACTCAATCAAAGTAAGACAGTCATATATGGTTGATAGGATTTTCATTACCTTCAGTTAACTTATCAAATTTAGTTCCTACAAACATAAGTTTAACATTCTGATGAATGGTACATACACATACTGAGTGAATTCCTGATGCTCCGGCAATAATACATTGCTTTGGATGCACCTCTGCAAATTTGCTGAAGCCCACTTTTACCAAAGGATTTCTTTCTTTAAAAAGCTGATAAATTTCTTTTAAATTGCATACTAGTAGATGCTTCTGAAAATGTTTCCTCTCCCCTGAGCTGTCCATAATGCTGACATAATCCTTTTTACCAGGCATTTTTCTACTGATATCTTCTGAAAGATAAAATGCCTTGATTTTTTTCTATAATGTTTTGTTCAATTTTCTTTCCAGGCTGAGGATTTGGAATTGAAATGATACCCATTTCATCAGTAAGCTTTTTGGCAACTGATGCTTTGTGCCTTGTTGTGTTGAATTCTGTAGCTATTTTTCTCTCACTCCAATTTTTGGTAATACAGTCAGGATTTGTATTCTTTCACTCCTATTGGTCTGCAAGTTGCTGAATTTCTCCTTCAGTTGATTTAATATTTCATCATAATCTTTTTCTATTTTAGTGTTTTCTTTTTCCTGTATTAATATCTCTCTTCCAGCAATTTCTTCTAATTTTCTCTACTGTTCCTGTAACTTCTGTTATTTTGTGAGATGCATAAGCCTCTGTCTCTCTTAGCTTTCTTGTCTTTATGGGAGTTTCTCCTAATGATTTTAATGAAGTATTTAAAGTTGATAATTGAAATTCAAGTGCTGTGCTTGTTGATGCCTCATTGATTTAAAGTTCATTTTCAGATGAAGATATTTCAGGAATATTACTCGTTTCTTCACAGCAAGAGCTTTTTTCATCTTCATCTGAAGTTTTTTTTTTCAGGCAATGATTCCAGCATTTCCCTACACTGCTTACAAAGCCTGTGATCAACTGTTAATTTGATTTCAGGCCTTTTATCAATTAAATATTGAGGTGCAATTTGTAGACTTTTGGTTTGATGCTGTCCTTTGTGTGATTGAAAGGGATCAGCACATTTCTGTTTAAGTTTATCCATTTTTAAAAATTAGTGTATTAAAACTAGTAAGTTATATTTAAATGGCATTCCTTAATAGAAATTAATTTAGAATATTAAAACTAGTAAGTTATATTTAAATGGCATTCCATAATTTAGAAATTCACTTCAAATATTAAACAAATATTTTCCGAAAAGATGAAAAACGAATTATTTAAAGGTTAATTTTAATTAAAAATACTTCCTGATCATACTTATCACTGGCCACTTATAACCTTTTAGGAACATGTTCCACATTGGTGAACATTTGTAAAAAAAATTGAGAAAATTGGGGATGGTATATTTTTTTTATTTAAGGTCAAAGGTCAAGGATATTTTTTAAAATTTTCATTTTAGAGGCTTATGACAATAGAGATAATATGACAAGCTGTTTAAGAGCTTCAAAATGACACTAGAATCAGAACTCTAGCTTTATTAGTTATGTGGCTACAGGATAATTCTACAAGAAATAGACAAATGAAGTACATGGTAACCTCTTCAAAATTCATGAAACTTGGTGTGAGGGTTGGTTTAGGTCCAAATTACATTTTTTTGAAAATTGGTCAAGTTGGTCAAGTTTTATGGCTTGACCAAATTTTGGTCAAATGAAAAAACCAATAATTTTCAAACGTAAATATCTCAGCTCCTAATTGTGGTAGTGTAGTAAGTCTTAAATGATAAAATATGTAAAATTAACTGTAGTTTCTAAATATGTATCATTTTTTTAGGGTAACAAAAATAAAATTATGATTTTTTTTTTTTTTTTTTTTTTTTTTGGCAGCGAAGATATCATTTTTCAAAAAAAGACCAGGAATAAAAAATGTTTATTTGATGTATGTACACCATAATAAGTAATAAAAAGTCAGCTTATCGACGATTATTATGAAAAAAAATGACAAAAAAAAAATCCTCCAAATTTTAATAATTTTTTGCTTTCTTTCCAGATTTTCAGTATATACCTAATTTTCTAGTATACGTAAATTTACCTAACCCTTAAAATGCCTCAAAACACAAAATTTTGTTGCGATCCTATGAAAAAACACTCAAGAAGAATTTTCTGTAACATCAAAAAAGTAAACTCTGCCATGGCAGCTGCAAGCTATGGAATTTTGGAAGAAAATCAATTACTATGCAGCAATTGCTATGTCACAATTAAAAAGAAGCCAATTGTATTAGAACATGTTCAACGTTCATCCAGAGAGCCGGAACCTGCACCAATACCTGAGCCAGACATACTTAACGAATGTATGGAGCGAAGCAGTAGCGATTCCACGAATCCACCACCATTGGAAGAATTTGTCGTTCAAGACAGGCAATTCAATAAAGATTTGCTCAGCGACAATATTTTACCTTTATTTGATGAAAGCCCTATTAAAACAGGTAATAAAACAATAGAGACTCCGTTCAGGACATTTGTTTCTTAATGCCAAATTCGTAGTTTTCTGTTTTTAAATATTAGCATCAGCACTTGAATACATATATACAAAATATTTGATTATTTCACGCAACCTAAATTTATGAATTTGTTTTACAGCTGGATTGAAGCCGGGACAAAAACAGATAAAGGCTTCTACGAAATTCAGATCGACAACGGAAAAGGTTAAACGAAGTTTTGAAGCTGCTTATGGGGCTCCTATTGACTATTCTGAAGCTGGTCCATCCAAAAAAAGTTGTTTGGAAGATGATTTAGAGAGGCAAGACTACTTTTCGGACATAGTTATTGAAATTTGACATTTTAAATTAAATTTAATACAGTCATCGAAGTATATACTAAATTAAGTTTTATCTGTTTACATTTTTATAATCGGACAATATAATACATATACATATATTTTATGAAAAGTTTAATTAAAAATATACTAATTAAACTTAATGTCAAATACACTTTATTTCAGGTATCAAAAGGTTATGGAAGAATTAAAGGAGAAATTTCAAGCAAGTAACGATCGCAATCTTAGGTTACAAATACTATCATTGTATCCCTATCCCATTGAAAAAACTGCTGACTTCTTTGGAGCAACAAAGTATATGGTGCGTAAGAGCCGCAATCTTCAAAAACAGTTTGGGATTCTTCCTAACATTCCAAACATGACGAAAGGGAAGGTCGTCACAGCTGAAATGAAAAAAATCATTGGAGTTTTATGAAAATGACGAATATAGTAGGATGTGCCCGGGAATCAAAGATTATAAGTTTGCAATAAATGAAGAGGGTGAAAAAATAAAAAACAAAAAAGACTGGTATTGTGTAACTTGAAAGAGTTATATGCTGAATATGCAAAAAATGATGAAAATCCCAAAATAGGCTTTAGTACCTTTGCTCATCTTCGACCGTCGTGGTGCGTGCTTGCGGGACAAAGCGGAACTCAGTGTCTGCGTATGTACGCATCACCAAAATCCGAAACTACAAATATCAGCGTTAGGCATTAAAGATTTAGACTACAAAAAATTAATGTCTTTATCCATCTGGCATGGACAATGAAGATTGTATGATGCACCGATGCAAAAGATGCCCGCGAGAGGTCGGAATCAAAAATTATTTGGAAAGTTTGGACTTCATGGCGATGGAAGAGATAAAATATAAACAATGGGTGTCCGTCGATCACTGTATGTTAAAAGATATCACCGAAACTCCAGAGGAATACGTGGAATCGCTCACCAAAAAAATTGCACAACTGACAAGACACCACTTCACGAATAAATGTCAGTCGAGTTACTTCAAAAATCTAAAAGAAACTCTGCCCGAAAATGAAGGTGTTTTGGTGGGGATTTCGCGGAAAACTTCTCATTCATCGTACAAGATTGTGCCCAGGGGTTTCATTGGGAGAACTCGCAATGTACAGTGCACCCATTCGTTTATTATTCCAAAAACAATGCAGGAAAACTAATTTGCAAAAGTTACTGCTTCGTTTCAAACCGTCGCAGGCATGATACAATTCTGGTTCATAGTTTTCTCAAAAAATTAATCCTGTGCATCCAACAACAAAATTCAAACCTAACTAAAATTCATTATTTCACAGATGGATGCGCGGCTCAGTATAAGAATAAAACAAATTTTCTAAATTTATGCCATCATTTCGAAGACTTCAAAATTCATGCTGAGTGGAATTTTTTCGCGACATCCCACGGGAAGAATGCCTGCGACGGTATTGGCGGAACGGTAAAAAGAGCAGTCGCCAGAGAAAGCTTACGACGGCCTCTCGACCATCAAATCTTAACAGCTGAGGACTTCTACAATTTCTGCTCTCAAGAATTCCTAACCGCTATTGACTTTTTTTACGTCTCTGAGGCAGAAGTTGTAGATGTAGAGCTTTCTTTGCAAAAACGTCTGAGTGAACCTATTACTTCTATCAAAGGTACTCAACAATTACATCGCTTCGTCCCAATTTCCAAGAATTGTTGAAGGTTTATCCACTCTCTCAGAGTGCACAGTCAGTCGAAATAAGAGAGCTCATTAGAGTTTCTGCTTCGGATCAAGAACATAATACTGTCTCTCAATGCGAAATTGAAACAGGCTCTTTTGTGGGTTGTATGTATGAAAATAAACTATGGCTCGGATTAGTCCAGTCCTTTGACTGTGAATATGATGATTTTCTGATAAAATTTCTCCATCCTTCGGGGGTATGTCCCTCATACATTTTCCCTGCGCAAGATGATGTTTGTCACGTTCCAACAGAAAATATATTTGGGAGTATTGAAGCAAGTTTACGAGGAGGAACAAGAATACAATACATTTTTCCGCTTCAAGAATTAAATAACTTTTCAAAGAAGATAAAATAAATTCTATCGAATGTATACTATTTAAGATTGTCTGTATAATATTTCTAAAATTTTTATCTAAGATTTGTGTATTTACTTAGTAGGGTAGTTATAAAAATCTTTTCAAATTTTTTTTTCTTATATTATTAGTGTCTAAAATTTGGATTCACTGGATGAGAATACTCTCTCTTAATTCATTCTCAAAGACTTGTGCACGTGTAGTATTAGGAAGAGTATTTTATACTCTGATAAGCGCTTTATAAATTAAACATTATTATTGTCAATATATTCTGTCCCTAAATATGAGAGAGGTTATGTATGTACATTGTACATATATTTTAAAAGATTTTTTCTCCTTTGGTTTATCTACATGTATTTTTTGTATGATTTGAAAATTCTTTTTTTTTGGACTAACAAGTCGTCGTCAGAAAAAAAATTTTATTACTTAATTTCAAACTCAGTTTTGAGCCTTATAATAAACTATAAGCTGACTTTTTATTACTTATTATGGTGTACATACATCAAATAAACATTTTTTATTTCTTTTTTTTTCGAAAAATGATATCTTCGCTGCCAAATCAAAAAAAAAAAAAAATTTCCAAAAAATTATAATTTTATTTTTGTTACCCTAAAAAAATGATACATATTTAGAAACTACAGTTAATTTTACATATTTTATCATTTAAGACTTATTACGCTACCACAATTAGCAGCTGAGATATTTACGTTTGAAAATTGTTGGTTTTTTCATTTGACCAAAATTTGGTCAAGCCATAAAATTTGACCAACTTGACCAATTTTCAAAAAAATTCAGATTTTTGTAATTTGGACCAAAACCAACCCTCACACCAAGTTTCATGAATTTTGGAGATGGTGGAGTGTACATTTGGCACTTTCATTTGTCTATTTGTCCTGGAGTTACCCTACAGCAATTTGAAATTTGACAGTAAGTAAAATTTGGGGAATTTCAGTTTCTCACACATACCTACTAATGTACCAAATATCATGAAAATCTGAGATGGTCATGTTCAAATTCACATTTTTTTTGGATGAATCAACATGGAATGACCCTATACAGGTATTTACATACATACATACATTAATAGCAGTGGCGGATTTAAGGTGCGCGGGGCCCCAAACTACGCAAAGCTAGCTTAATTAACTGAAATGAAGTTTTACACCCCCATCCCCCAGTGGTGACCTTACGGGGCCCTCAAATCAATGGGTGAGCAAAGCATTAAAATAAATTTACTTTTTAAACAATATTCAATTTATTGATAATTAATTAGCCAAATGACCATTTCATAGTTGAACATTACACATTTGTTTTTTTGAAGCTTAACAATAAAAAATAACTATAATAATACACCATTAACAAAAAATAACTATAATAATACACCATTAACTAAAGAGAATACCACTTGACTGACATGCAAATGATGCAATGAGTGGGTTTTGTTTATTGCAGGCAATTTGTACGGTACACTTAACTATTTCTCAGTCAAAAAGATTTTTTTCTAGCCGCCTTACTTGCAAACTGTTTGATGACATCAGTAAAATCAAGCACCCTTAATTTCTCATGCTCAATGCTCAACAGGGTGAGTGAAGACAAACGGTCCTGCCCCATGGTGTTTCTTAGATAATTCTTGACTAGTTTCATCTTGGAGAATGATCGCTCCCCAGTGCAGTTTGTGACAAACATGCAGAGATAGAGTCGTAATACAATTTCAACATTAGCAAATGTTTCTACCATGTCATGTCTGTGAATTATCTCATACATTTCTAGTTCAGGACTTTTTGCAGCCTTTGCACCACCTGATGAAGGAGCACTTTCAGGTGAATCTCTTGGAATAGATTTCATAAGGTGTGCAAACTGCAAAAGCTCCGACTCCAATCCAGCTCCAAGTCCTTAGGATATGAAGACACAAGCTTTTCAGCAGATGCTTTAAGCTCAGTGTTCGTTTTGTTTGAGATTTCTGATAAAAACCCAAATTTCTCTCGAAGGTCGCTGTAAGCAGCAATGCGTTGTTGTAGGGCAGCACAGAGCTTGTCAATGATGGGCAAGAATGCAGTCACTCTAAACTTCTCTCTCCCTGTCAGCATAACATCCTCCGCGGAGTCTAGTTCATCGTGGTGATGCTTGCGCTTCCTAATACGCTGCGTGTCGGCGTAGTATGCATCATTACTCGTCACATCACAGGGATCACACTTAGCCATAGCTTTTGCTTCAAAGTCATCGAACTGGGATCTCAGGTCTTTAGCAAATTGTAAAAGAGACTCTAGCAGTGTGACAGCTGTGTTGAGGGAGAGCCCAGATTTTTGCAGCTGGATACTGCTACTCTGAAACCTTTCCAATACTGTATCCTAAACTTCAAGAAGAATCACTGTTTCAAGTTTTTTCAAACCTTTGAGAAGACCACTTGCTTCAGCTCTTGTTTCAGCTGGCTGATTCTGATCTGAGAATAACTCTTCCAGAACAATGATGTTTTCTTTGTGTGCTCTACTGAGAGCAGCTACAGCATCTGCTCGTGCTGACCAATGAGTGTCTGAAAGTATTTTATCAACTTTCAACTTCTTATCTTTATTAGTCTCTAGTACCTCATGGTGTCTCCTCCAACGATAAGTAGATGCAACAAGAAAGGAGTACATATTTTGTACCAGAGCAAACAATGACACTGCAGCAGGACAGCTTATTGCAGCACACTTAGCCACCAAGTTTAAGGAATGAGCCATACATGGTATGTACTCAGCTTCACTACACTCATTCTTGATTATCTGTTGGGTCCCCAGATATTTACCAGACATGTTGCTGGCATTGTCATAGGACTGTCCTTGGCAGTCGATAACTGGAATGTTCTTCTCTTTAAGAAAATCAAGAACAGTTGTAGCAATATCTCTGCCAGTGTGGCTTAGCATGGGAATAAACTGCAAAAACCTTTCAACTGGACCTGTAGTAGGCAGTACATAGCGGATTGTAAAAGTAAGTTGATCCATGTGTGAAATATCAGGTGTGGAGTCAACAGAAATTGAGAAGTACTTTGCTGTTTTTACTTCATCTGTTATTGAGGACATAACCTTTTTTGCCATTATTCCAATGACTTCCTCAGAAATGACATGGGACAAGTAGGAAGTATGACCACTACCTTTGTTTGCGTGTTTCTTGATATGTGCTGCCAAGAAACTGTTGTATGTGCTCAGCAGCTCTAGAATCCCAAGATAGTTTCCATTGTGTACTGATCCAATTACTTCATCTTTACCTTGAATGGCTAGCCCGCATTCGCAAAGTAGCTTTAAAACATCTACACACCTCCTCAATACTGCTTGCCAGTACTCGCATTCACTTTCATATTGTTGTACTAGATTAGAGTCAATACAGGCACCCGCAGTCTTTCGATATATCATTTCGACCATACTTTTCCTGTGCTGATCTGACCTACTGTGAGATTCTATGACATACCTAGCGTTCTTCCAACCATTGAAGCCAGTTGTGAATGAGCTTTCCACCTTTGACATAAGCTTGCAAACAAAACAATACACTTTACCAGTTGTTTTAGAGTAACAGAGCCATTTAAGATTAATTTCTTGGCCAGATAATGAATGAGTTCAAGTGAATAATGTCTTTGTACAATGACAGGTTCTGTTTAGCTCTTTCACAGCTGACTCTTTGAAGTCACCATCACAGTGTCGACATTCTGCGCTTCCCTTTTTCAACCAATAGTCACACACATTTTCAGTAATTATTTTAGGCCATAATCCAAGATCCGTTTCAAATCCTTGTTCAGTACCGGTATTCATAACTTTCACTTCCTCTTGTGTCTCGTCACTGTGTTCAGGTTCAATTGCGCTAACTACACTAGGTTCAGTACTAGTTGTGGCTTCTCCAGTTGTTTCAGGCGTAATTGGTGTGTGTACTGATTCAGATTCAGTTTGAGTTTGTGATTTTGCAGATTCAGATACCGTTGGATATGTCAACCATTGAGTTATTTTTGGTAGTTTTTTTACTCTGGTTTACGTCTGCCTTTTCTTGTCGTTTAACAGAGCCAGCTTTATACTTCCTCCCTTGATCACGATCATGACTTGTTGATTTCTCCATTGTGCCTCAGTGCAGCCTCACTGCCTTATCCTGAAACATAAAAAACAAACTATTTACACTTGACCCTCGGTTTAGTATTAATTAATACAGTTTAATTAATTAAATACAGACACTAAACAGTTGTTCGGGTGAAAAAGTCGCTTTATGGGAAAAGTCGCCAGCCCCCACCAGTGGCGACTTTTTCCTTAAATATGTATAAAATGTATTTATTATGAAATCTAAGCTAAACTGACTTAACCTAGCCTAAGTACGTTTCATATAAAAAAATTAATTACATTAATTTAACATTTTTCAACTTATTTGTTATTATAAAGCTGACTAAAACTCCCCCATCCCCATTTATTGACTGGCGACTTTTTTGAGATACGACTTTTACCATTACTTACCACTAAACACACTCACATGTGCACTCCACAGCAGCCTGAATAGAACTAAACTCCTGCCAGCAAAGAGTGATATACCATAATTATCACTGATCATTAATCAATTGTATTATTTATAGTGGAATCCAACATTATAATTATATGTGAGGGCGCGGGGCCGTAGGCCATGGCCTACTCGGCCCCCCCTTAAATCCGCCACTGATTAATAGTTCAAAGTCATCTCATTAATTATTTTTAGTTTCTTACCTCTCCAAATCTGCTTCTTTGAGATGCTGTTTACTCAGTGGCTCACCAACATCTTTAACTTCAGTGGCAAATGCCGTTTCCAACTTCCTCTTGAGGGAGGTTGAAGCTTTTGTATTTTTGTGAAACTGCCTTTCATCTGCTTCCACTGCTCAGGGCATCTGAAAAATATTTGAAATACAATTAATTAATAAATATAAGTATGACATATCTAGTGGCAACAATCTGAATTTCTGAACTGAAGTATATTTTTTAGATAATTTCCTATATATGTATTAGGCAGGGATGGGGAGTCGGCCAAAAACAACCGACTCCTGAGTCAGTATTTTTAAAAAACTGACTCCCGACTTTCCTTATCATGCTGATCTACAACCTTATAAATATTGGGATGTTTGTTTCGTAGATGGCGTTTCAAGTTTGAGGCTCTAGTTGGAGCATTAGCATGTTTCCCAGTGTAAGCACTAATTTTTGCATTACACTCTTTACCATCCTTTTCTACTTGACAAATAAAAATACTTTCATCCTCATTTAGCTTAAAATATTGAAAGACTGCTGATTTTCTACTAGGCCCACGACTCTCTACTAATAGGGGCTAATTAAATTAATAATTAATATATTGCTAATTTTTATATGGTACCTAGTATCCTAAAATAGAAATATGAAATTCATTTGCTAAGATTTACTAGAACAATAAATCAAATGTGGAAATGTGAATCTAGAATTAGTTCAGGAAGATATTTATTTAGGGCAGAGTAGTATTCTGGTAAATTGTTGGCATATAGAAATTGAATCAAAGAGTCAGGAGTCAGTCATTTTTACCGACTCCCTACTTCGACTCCCTACTTCGACTCCCTACTTCGACTCCCTACTTCGACTCCCTACTTCGACTCCCTACTTCGACTCCCTACTTCGACTCCCTACTTCGACTCCCTACTTCGACTCCCTACTTCGACTCCCTACTTCGACTCCCTACTTCGACTCCCTACTTCGACTCCCTACTTCGACTCCCTACTTCGACTCCCTACTTCGACTCCCTACTTCGACTCCCTACTTCGACTCCCTACTTCGACTCCCTACTTCGACTCCCTACTTCGACTCCCTACTTCGACTCCCTACTTCGACTCCCTACTTCGACTCCCTACTTCGACTCCCTACTTCGACTCCCTACTTCGACTCCCGACTTCAAAAAAGCCCCGACTCCCGACTCCCCATCTCTGGACTATTAGGTATATGACAACTACATCTGAATTAAATTTCAGCTGACAGTATAAAAATGCATTATCTGTACACACATTAATAGCTAGTTAGTTACGTAATTTCACTGAGGTAACATGAAGTTGCTCCAAAGTTGCATTAAGATCTTCTCGTTGAATATTTTTATCCATTTCAGTACATTTTCTTGGAATTTTTTCTGGGGATATGTCAGGTGAAGTAGTCATACTTTCAGTACTACTAGTTATTGCTTCTGGCAGTCTGAATAATTCTTCAGGTTTTGCGTGTTTATTAATTAATTTCAGACAATTTATACAAACTTCTGATTCATCACTGAAATTATATTTAGGGTCACTATTTTCAACAACAAGCTTTGGAAGTGGCCTCAAGTTTCGCAGAATAGGCTTTTTGTGCAGTTCAAAAGGGTTGCAAGGCTCTTGTTATAGCTTTTATGTGTAGACATTTTCATCACTTACTTATTTAAAACACTATGCATATATGTATATAAATTGTTCAAAATGAAAAAAATATATACATTAAATGAGAACACAGTGAATGCTTTGCGCATCACAGAAAACAAAATAAAGATCTCTCTAGTTAGGCAGTAGTTATCCTGGGTAGGATTGCCACTTTTTTGATGTCCACAATGGGATTTTTTGTTCAACCAATTTACCCAACAATCGAATGGGGGAAGATATTTTGTGGTAGGTACTAGTGTTTTATGTTTAGTTCTTAGAATACAAGTTTAACACATATGTATTTACATTTTTAACAAGTACACCAATCTATATACCAGAAGTCAATGAGAATGTTGAACAGTTTGTTAGAAATTATTCTCAAGTGAAAGTAGTCATTTTCAAATCTGTAAATACCTATTTTATATGCAAATACACATTTCTTTTCATATATTGATAGAATAAGGTTGAAACTAATTTTTTGTATATATGAACATTTTTAAAAATCTGTAATTTAGGGGGGCAGGACCCCTTCAAATGGAATAAAGTGTCGTAACTTTTTTTCTATTAATTTTAGCCATTTTTTTCTGCTTATGCTAACTTGTTATGTGCGCAATTACCTTTCATACACACTTTAAATCACTGTTCTATGTCAATTAGGGACAGTTATGATGGTTTAAAAATTTCTAGTTTTTGTCCCCCCCTCAAAAAAGGGGGGAGCATAACTTTTGAACCATAACTCCGATTGAGCTGATATTTGAAATTTGGTACTTACTAGCATAGACAGACCATTCCATAAATCAAATTTAAGCAAAATCTATGAGGATATGGTGCACTTTTTTTTTGAATGAGCCTCTAGTTTTTGAGCTGATGAGGAAAAACAAGTTGTGTTGCCATGATTATCACCAGTCATGTAGTTGAGACTGAGACCATATGCAATTTTTGCATTTATTCAGTATTGTGTAATACCTAATTCCTAAGCCTCTCTATTTCATAGTCAGGAATAAAAATTCTAAAGAGGATCAAGTGACAGTTGTAAAATTTACTCATAATTTATTCACAAATTCATAGTTTGTGACATTTATCAGTAGTTAACTACCTATTTAAAACAAGATAAGTGTTTATTGCACTTGAGGAACATCAGAGTGATGTAATCAAGACCACCATGGCTGGAACCAAGACCAGAAAAAAAAGGTCTTGAGACTGGTCTCAAGTCCTACATTACTGATTATCACAAAATTTTTACTTGGGTAAAGTGGTACTCAGTAACTAATAGGTTTAATTAGTTATTGATGCACCACTTGACCTTTTGTTTAAGCCTACCTAATCCAAAAGATTGCCATAGGGTAGGACTTGCTTAGCCCCTGTACAAATACTGTATTTTCAAAAGTGAAATATTAAATTTTTATATGTTTTTTCACTCAAAATTACTTAATTTTTGAATTATTTGTGCAGGGCTCCCACAATGTAAGAGTAATTCTTTTGGTACTTGGTTATTTTTCAAACAGAAATTTAGAACTTTTTCGGGTCTTTAAAGTGAAATGTTAGTTTGTTTTATGTATTCCTATAGGTTCCTTAATAAATGTTGGGACACATCACAAATGTAAATTGTACATTAAAAGATCACCAGTCCAAATAGCTATACAGGTATCCCTCACTCTCTGAATGGGTTACATTTACTCGTTTGCTTTTGGATAGTAATTTTTCAGATACAGTAGTGAACAGTAGAACCCATATATTAAGAGGGGTTGTGTTCAAGGGGGAGGGAAAATGTTGGTCAATTGGGGCCTTTCAGTATCACAGTAGACAGTGGCATGCTGTGCTGACTTCAATGGTCCTTGATCCACAACATTAACAAACACACACTATTTTCTATAACTTGGTCCCTTGATCTTGTTAGTCAGCTGGCACCCTTGGTCATCACACACTCAGCACTTTCTTTAATCATTGCTGCATTCTTTGTTGTTGTTGCCACTGTCAAAGCTGGTAATACAACAGCACATCCAATTTTTAACTGCTTAATAACTTCTAATTTCACTTCCAGGGTGAAAGTTTTGTGCACTCTCTTGACATGGGTTGGTGTACTTGGTGAGTTAGAAGATTCAGATAACTGAGGGTTGCATTCAGTTACTGAACATTGGGTGTCAATATAGGATATTCAGATAAGCAGGAATTTGATTATTGAATGTTCATATAGTGAAGGATACCTGTACAGTAATCCTCCACAATTTGGAATAATAGGGGCTCAAGCCTTTCTGAATTAGGTGCTTTTCGTGAATTTTGAAATATTCTGAATTATGTACTCCACTTTAAGATCATTACAATTGAATCAACATTGCAATTTTCAAAATGTAATTCGTGATAAATTTAGTAAATTTTATGCACATTTCTGTTTGAATTAATGAATACAAAATGTACAGTACCAGTGTTGATCAGACATGGGGTAATAGTAATAGACTATTACAGGATTTTTCAAGTAATAGTAATAGATCATAATTTTTTGGCTGTAATAGTAATAGATAATAGTCTATTACTTCTCTATTACAATGGTAATGGATATATTGTGTGAACAAAGAACTGAAAAATGAACTAAATCTTCTCTAAACTAAAATAAACATGTATGTGAACTAATATTGTGGCGAATTTTTCCTTCAATAAAGTAAAATTTATCGAGACCTACAGTCTCTGAAATTGTAAAGATTTAGTTAAACAAATATATTTCATCCTGGATCATGAGTGGCTTTTCAACCTCATCCTGGATCCATGAGTGCAGAGCCCTCTGCTTCTCAACCTCATCCTGGATCCATGAGTGCAGGGCCCTCTGCTTCTCAACCTCATCCTGGATCCATGAGTGCAGGGCCCTCTGCTTCTCAACCTCATCCTGGATCCATGAGTGCAGGGCCCTCTGCTTCTCAACCTCATCCTGGATCCATGAGTGCAGGGCCCTCTGCTTCTCAACCTCATCCTGGATCCATGAGTGCCAGGGCCCTCTGCTTCTCAACCTCATCCTGGATCCATGAGTGCAGGGCCCTCTGCTTCTCAACCTCATCCTGGATCCATGAGTGCAGGGCCTTCTGCTTCTCAACCTCATCCTGGATCCATGAGTGCAGGGCCCTCTGCTTCTCAACCTCATCCTGGATCCATGAGTGCAGGGCCCTCTGCTTCTCAACCTCATCCTGGATCCATGAGTGCAGGGCCCTCTGCTTCTCAACCTCATCCTGGATCCATGAGTGCAGGGCCCTCTGCTTCTCAACCTCATCCTGGATCCATGAATCCAGACACTGCTACATTGCCAGCTCAATACCATCTCACACAGGGTATCCCCCAAGGAGCCTTGGTGAATTGGGATGCTGGGAATGCAGTTGGGGGTCATGATGAGGCATCTTGGACAATGGTGGTGAGGAGGGGCTGGAAGCAAGTGACCCCTCTGAGAACTGCAACCACTGCAGTAGCTAATGGTGGTGGTCCCCTCAAGGGGGTCTGGTCCCACTTAAGCACTGGCTAGAGGGAGTCAGCCTGTGGCAAAGGCTGGCAGAGAATGGCGGGGTATGGTATCATAGGGGCTGCCAAAACAGATTGTATGATGGCTGTACCAACGAAGCCCACAAACATTTTTGTCTCAAGATGTCGACCTGATCTTACAGCTGAGGAGCTGCAGGCATTTGTGGAAGATAAAGTGAACCTTCAGGTTACATGTAGGAAAATTGACTACAGATGGACTACATACAGTTCCTTTGAAGTTATAGGGTCATTCTCTGTCAGATCAACCAAAAAAATTGAAATTAACACCCTCATCTCATATTTTGCTGAAATTTGGTTTATAGGGAGTTTGTGAGCCCTGAATCCATTTCTGAAATTATAAGGTCAATCCGACCAACGGTTCAAGAGATATGACCTCGGGCAATTTGAGGTCACTCGCGAGGTTACTAACATTTGGCGAGCCATAACTTGGGTAATAATTGTCATAATTATATAAAAGTATATATATTTAGAATCAGAAAACGACAAGGAATCCAAATATGTAAGATTTAGAACTCTAGGTTGAAAAATAAAAAAGTTACACTGTAACCAAAATTTGAGGTCACGATTTGACCTCTGGGGTATCAAATGAGAATTTTTTTTTTAAATGTAAAAAATGAAGGCATAGGCATTGGCTATTAGAATCAGCAAAAAAAAGTTTGTTTATGTTAGTATTTTTCATGTAACTAACATATAAGTGAACACCATATTCATAAGTTGTGCGTCAATTCTACCTATTTTTTCACACTTAAGCTCATAATTTGACCTATAGAAATTAAAATTACATTTTTTATAGGTATAAAAAACAAAGTCAGAGTTCTTGACTAATAGAAACAATCATAAAAAGTTTGTTTATGTTGGTACTTTTCATGTAACTAACTTATAAGTGAACACCATATTTATAAATTGCTTGTTATTTCAAGGAATTTTTATATCTTAGCTATCAATTTGACCTCAAGCTCCAAGAATTTAATAAAATTGTATTTCACTGCTAATCTACACTGGCAATAATAGTTATAATAGTGAAAGGGAAGACTAAGCTCAGATGTAGCCTAAACAAACCTGTTGAAACATGTTGCTACTTGTCTAAGTGCAGAATCAACACAGATAGTTGCAAAATTCCTTGTCTACAGGTTAGTACAGTTCCAGCCAGCACTGTGGGTGGCTGGTGGGTATGGTGTTTTAATGAGCCTCAGAGACTATCAAGGCCTAAAATATTAAGTGTGTATAGCTATATATTTTCTAAAAAATATATATTACCTAATTGTAAATCCTATATCTTTACAGATCAAAATACAATGGTTCGGCACTTGAAATACTGCCAGGACCCTATTCAAAAACACACGAAACGCATAACAATCAATCTTAGAAAAGTGACTGATGTACTTGTTGAAAAATGTGCTGGAAGAGTGAAAAAAGACTCATTGTTGTGTGTGAACTGCTGGACACTGATAATGAAAAACCCCACTATACTTAGTACCACTGAAAACAACGAGTCTGAGCAGGATTCAAATGAATCATCTACTATCAGTGGCTTGAGTAACATCTCTTCAATTCAAGATCTGGACAATGACAGTGATTGCTTGATAAAGGAAAATCCTTCAACTTCAGTTGAACCAGTTCTAGCATTTCTGGACCAAACACCAGTTAAAAAAAGTAAGTAATAAATTAATATAATAACTTATACTTTACTACAAGGTCTGTTTGATCTACTATATAGCCAATTATATAGCATTTAAGGTACTATAATTAATATTTAATTACTAATATTCAGGTGTGTGAAACCTTTTTTTCTGTTCTTTTCAGAAGGGCTGTCATTAAGCCAGAAAAAGCGCAAGGCTCGTGGTAAGCTATCATCTGCTCAGAAACACCTGAAGGAGAGGCTAGAACTCAGTTATGGTGTTCAAATTACCGAGGAGGTAAGTGATACTTCAAAACCTGAAACTAAATCTGAAAAACATCTAGACAAATTAATGAATGAATTGAAACAGTCATTCCTGGAGAGCAAATGTCACCATCACAAACTACAAATATTGACACACTCACCATACACAATTGAAAAAACAGCTAGTTTCTTTCAAACTACAACATACATGGTAAAAAGAAGCCGTTCACTTAAATCAGAACATGGAATCCTTCCGAAGATTCCACTAATGAGCAAAGGAAAAGTGATATCTGAAGAACACAAAGATATAGTTAGAAGATTCTATGAGTCAGAAGAGGTTAGTCGTATGTGTCCTGGCCAAAAGGATTGCGTGAAAGTTATCAGTGCTGAAGGTGCAATGAAGGTGCAAAAACGATTGGTCCTCGGGAATTTAAGAGAGATGTTTGAACTATATAAAAATGATGAAAAGAATCCCAAAATAGGATTTTCCACATTTGCAAAATTACGGCCATCATATTGTGTGCTTGCCGGTAGTGGTGGGACTCATTCTGTCTGTGTCTGCACATACCATCAAAATCCAAAATTGCAGCTGGCTGCATTGGGAGAAAGAGGTCTTTCATACAAGGATCTTATGGATTACAGTGTCTGCAGTACAGAAAGAGAGACTTGCATGATGCAACTTTGCAATGATTGCCCAAGAGAAGAGGGTGTCCTGGATTTTCTTGAGTTACTTGACAGTGTGAAATCAGCTCCAAATGAAATATCTTACAAGCAATGGGTGACTGTTGACCGTTGTACAATGGTTGATAAGGTGGAGCCACTTCATGAATACTTATCATCCCTAAGCATGAAAATATCCCGCATGGTTCGTCATCACTTTGTTGCTCAGCAACAATCACAGTACTTCAAGCAGTTGAAAGAAACACTACCACCTCAGAGCGAGGTAGTTATAGTAGGTGATTTCTCTGAGAATTATTCTTTCATTGTCAAGGATGCTGCCCAAGGGTTTCACTGGGACAATTCACAGTGTACAGTTCACCCTTTTGTTGTCATCTATTATAGATCATCTGCAGACCAGGAACTTAGCCATTTTAGTGTCTGTTTCTTATCTGCATCACTAAAACACAACACTATAATGGTTTACTCATTCATATTGAAGCTTATGACATATGTTAAATTCAGATGCCCACAATTGAAGAAGGTGCACTATTTCTCAGATGGATGTGCTGGCCAATATAAGAACAGATACAACTTCACAAATCTCTGTTACCATGAAGAGGATTTTGGTCTGTCTTGTGAATGGCACTTCTTTGCTACATCCCATGGCAAAAATGCATGTGATGGGATTGGAGGAACAGTGAAAAGAGCTACTGCTCGTGCCAGTTTGCAGAGAACTACAGAGAGGCAAATTCTTACACCAGAACACATGTTTCAGTTTTGTGAAGAAAACTTGAGCAAGAAGAAAAATTTTTTCTTTGTAACTACAGCTGATTTGAAAGATGCAGAAGAACGG
Source organism: Bathynomus jamesi (assembly GCA_023014485.1). NCBI lineage: Eukaryota > Metazoa > Arthropoda > Malacostraca > Isopoda > Cirolanidae > Bathynomus > Bathynomus jamesi. The sequence continues at coordinate 151,089 of JAJOZX010003920.1, forward strand.
TTGGAACATCGATTCAAGGATAGTAGGGCTATTCCTGGAACTCAGAAATATCATAGATTTGTTCCCCTAAACAAGGAAGAACTGATGGTATATCCCATTTCAAGTGGCATTGGAGAAAAGAAAAGAATAAGGAAAAGTCATTTTACTAATGAACCTGCAATGCTTGGTAACCTAAAATGTGTCAAACCAGGAGAGTATGTTGGCTGCATTTATGACATGCAAGTTTGGTATGGAATTGTGGAGGAATATTGTGAAGAGTTTGATGATTTCACTGTGAACTTTCTACATCCCTCTGGGTCATCAGGATCAAGTGCATATTATTATCCATCAAACAAGGATTCATGTGCAGTGCCAGGACATCATATATTAACTGTAATGAGTTGTCCTACCCTAAGAGGAGGCAGCAGAATTCAATACATTTTTCCACAAAAAGAAATTGATGAGAGCATCGAGCATGCAAAAATTGTATTAGGCTAGCACATGAATCCTCTAAGTAGGTCTTCCCCTTTCACTATTATTGCCAGTGTAGATTAGCAGTGAAATACAATTTTACATTTTTTGCCTTTGTTTTTATATCTATAAAAAAATGTAATTTTAATTTCTATAGGTCAAATTATGAGCTTAAGTGTGAAAAAATAGGTAGAATTGACGCACAACTTATGAATATGGTGTTCACTTATATGTTAGTTACATGAAAAATACTAACATAAACAAACTTTTTTTTGCTGATTCTAATAGCCAATGCCTATGCCTTCATTTTTTACATTTAAAAAAAAATTCTCATTTGATACCCCAGAGGTCAAATCGTGACCTCAAATTTTGGTTACAGTGTAACTTTTTTATTTTTCAACCTAGAGTTCTAAAACTTGCATATTTGGATTCCTTGTCGTTTTCTGATTCTAAATATATATACTTTTATATAATTGTGACCATTATTACCCAAGTTATGGGTCGCCAAATGTTAGTGACCTCGCAAGTGACCTCAAATTTCCCGAGGTCATATCTCTTGAACCGTTGGTCAGATTGACCTTATAATTTCAGAAATGGATTCAGGGCCCACAAACTCCCTATAAACCAAATTTCAGCAAAATCTGAGAGAGGAGGGTGTTAGGCACTGGTTGATCTGACAGAGAATGACCCTATAGCAGTCTGTGATGATCCAGGGGTATTTATGGATCCAGCAGTATGGCTAGAATGGCTATATGTATGGTGGTTCTATGAGAAGCTGGGAAGAAAAACACCTGCAGCCCCTCTTGCAAGTGCTGGAGAGGGTAATTATGGAGACATCATGCGTTGTACTGCAGAGGAAAATCTAGCTTGGTCTAATGCTGTAACTGCTGTGCCTGGTATAAGTGGAATTCAACATGTAGAGATGGCTGGCAGAACTCCTGCATCTTCCTAATTGCAACATTCAAAGTAATCTCTTATAACTGTAGAGGCCTAAGCTTAGGCAATAACAGCAAACACAGGCAGATCATAATTGATAAGCTGTTAGAGGATGTTGATATTCTGTCTGTAGGAAACAGGACTTAAAGGACCTGAATAGCCTGTCCAGTATCCTTCATGGGATAGGGGAGACCATCAGAGATAAACAAGATGATTTCCTTGCAGGCCACCCACCTGGTTAGGTACTGGTAGCTATTCTATGGAGGTTGGGGTATGGGAAATATATTAGTGAATTAAAATGGTTTGAATTGGCTAACTGGAATAGAAATTTGTGTAGACAATAAAAAATTGTAATTCTGTGTATCTATATGCCTTTTCAGGCAGTTGATAATGAGGATGATTACCTCATTAAATTGGGGCAGATCAGCAGTATTATTGATGAGTTGGATACGATATGTGTAGCTATTATTGGTGACTTTAATGTACGGGTGCACTGGATATGAATTTTTCATATCTGGCTGGATACTGGATATGGCCATATGTATATCCAGCTGGATATATATTATTAGGTACTGTATTATTTTTACCCTCATATTACTATGTTTTGTTTGCATTGGGGGCAAGCACCCCCCCCAAATATAAAATAAATAATAATTTAAGTATGTTCAGATGTTTAATTGTTTTGTTCTCTTTCAGGTTCTTGTGTTGTATTAAACTATTAAGTATTAATCATGACAAGTTTTGTGTGGTCACTGCATACAATAAATGATCCTAGCGATATCACTGCAAAGTGTAATATTTGCCAAAAGATTATCAAACATGGGATGGAGAAAGGTGGCCAAAAGTCTTTTAGCACAATACCTCTTCATAATCATTTGAAGATTAATCATCCAAAAGAGTATGCTGAAGCTAAAAATGAAAATGACAAAAAAGAATAGATGTGACAAAGGAAATAGGCATAGATAGAATACGGGCTAGACCATCAACTTCTACCGGTAGTACTCTGAAAGAAAAGAAAATGGACCAAATGAGTAAGTAGATCTCAATAGAGGAAAGCTTTTCATCTAAAAAAATATGGGACATCAATGACTCCAGGTCTGTGATGATTCACTGTAAAATTGACATGATGATGGCTTTGGACAACCAGCCATTTACTTTAGTTGATGATGGTTTTATTGATCTAATGGCCTACCTCCAACCCAGATATCTCTTACTGAGCAGAAGGTACTTCTCTGATACTATAATTCCTCGTCTTTATAATGAGTTCTTCTAAAATTGCTCAGAAGCTGGAAGAAGTAAAGCATGTCAGCTTTTCTTCAGATATATGGATATGCACAACCTCTCAAGAAAGTTTTATATCATTATCGGTTCACTGGATAGGTAAAGATTTTGAAAGATACGATGCTGTGCTACATGCCTCTCATTTCTCAGGGTCGCATACTGGCAAGAATATATCTTGAAAAGTTTTGCTCTATGTGGGATAGTTGGGATCTTGATGCAAATAAGAGGAATTTATTGGTGAGGGATGGAGCTAGTAATATGGCTCTTGAAATACCTTCAATACACTGCAGCATTCATTTACTCCAACTGATTATTGGTGACTCAATTATGGTTCAGAGGAGTGTAATTGATATCCTTGCAAAAAGTCGCTGCCTTGCAACTCACTTTAATCATTCTCCTTTGGCCTGTAACAGTTTCAAACACATTCAAGTGCAGCAAAATCTTGAGCCTCTCCTATTGGTTCAAGATGTCCCAATACGTTGGAACAGTGCATATTTGATGCTAGAAAGATTATATAAATTAAAAATTCCAGTGCAACTGTATTTGGCTGATCATAGTGAATTACCTACCATCACATCCTTCGAGTGGACACTGATACAAAATCTTCTTAAAATATTAAAACCATTCTTCCAACTAACTCAGGAAATGAGTGTGAAAAAATCAACTTTGTCTTCCGTAATCTCAAGCATTTGTATTTTACAAAGATTTCTTTCAAAGATTGGCCATGATGACCAAGGTGTTCAAACGACAAAGAGAGAACTCCTGACTTCTCTTTGAGCGTGTTTCTTGTCAGAGAGTAATGATGGGAAGTCTTTGAACATAATGAAAAACAGGGCGTATGTGACTCTGACTGCAATAGATCTGCGGTGTAAGTTATCTTTCTTTCAACAAGATCAAAAAGAGCAGGCTAAATCTTGGCTGATTGAAGAAGTCATAGGTATTGAAAATGATGGTGGTAATGATTCTAATGAAAGTTGAAGTGAAAGAAGCTCAAATTCCAGTTCTCCTATGTGAAAGAGGAAAGATGAAGAGGACATTCTTGGTGTGTTTTATGGAGATCACAAAAGGAGAGCAATCTGGGGAAGTAAGTTACAAGAGAAGAAAGGTTGAAAAAAAGACTGCTCATGTTCTACTGATTGCAGGAGAGTTAGACTGATGTGCATCTGAACCTCTTGTAGGTAGGAAACACTGTCCAGTTCAAATTTGGAAGCAGGAGGACTGATTTCCTCTCCTTAAAACTATTGTTTCAAAGCTTCTCTGCACACCCGCATCCTCTGTATTTTCAGAGAGAATGTTTTCTGAATATGGAAACATCTATGAAGCAAGGCAATCCTGAATATTGCCTAAAAGAGGAGAAATGCTCTTGTTTCTGCACCACAATGGAAAAAAGTTCTAAATCACTATTGTCAAGTTTTTTTTTTATTCTGAAGACCTCTAGGCTGAATGGTGGCATCTGACCTACACAATACTGCCCTCCATTCATTGATTTCATTCCAGGCATTTTATGTTGTATTCAATGTATTGTTTCACATTTGTCAAGCTTGTAATGTTTTGTATTGTTTTGAAAATAAAGGAAAAAAAAAGGAGAAAAAAGAATGGAAAGCAAGTGCAGGGGTCTAGCAATATTTTACTCTTTTTAAAAAATTTAACACCTAGATGTTTTTATAAAAAGCTCTGATTATATTAATAGAACTGTAATTGTTAAGGATGGACAGGTTTTATTTATTCTTGTCATCAGTATTGTGTTGATTTAATATAAAAAGTGTTGCTGGACTGGTTTAGGGGTTGGCCCTGGAGGGCTTTCCATTTTTTTTGTATATAAAATATTTGTAATGTATCATCATATGGCAGATTTTCATACAGGTGTTAATTTTCTAATGTCTTGGCCTATATCTGACTGGATACCGGATATTTCGCAATATCCAGCCGAGTATCTGGCTGGATATCATATCCGGTGCTCCCCTACTTTAATGATAATTCTTTGTTTAGCAACCACTTAAAAGCCTTCTGTGAAGATAATAACTCTACCCTTTCATCCTTGTGTAGTCTTCCTGGTGATAGCTTTATGTTAGTTGGCGCACCACCTCATGGTTGGATCATTGTATTTGTATGTTCATTATGCATAGTGATTCACTTGCCTACTTAATCAGTGCTCCAGACAACTATCTCTTAATCTTCTATGGACCTCTTGTATAATGTTTATACCTATTGTGTCTGAAATAAAGTGTGTGTTCGTTTAACACACTGCTTCTAATTGCATTTAAATAGTCGCAAAGATCCTTTTCAAATGAGTGAAGCACCCCACATACAAAAGTAATAGTAATAGATGAAAATTATAGTAATAGTACCAGAAACCCAGTAATTGACCCATGTCTGTTGTTGATTGCTGTAATTTCTATTCTATCATATGATAACTATTGTATACTGTAATAAAACTTAAGTTATAGATTATGAATTGCAGAATTAACATTTGGAATGACTACAAATTAAGCAGAATTAGCCATTTACTTTTCTGAATATTTCTTCCAATTCAAACTATTACATATGAATTGTTAGATTTCAATACTAGATTTTGGAACCACCGAAATGTTCTGAATTTGGAGGGAGGAATTCCAAATTTGGAAATGCTGAATTGTGGAGGGATTACTGTAGTCTCAATTCCCATGCATTCAAGATTCCTGCCATGAGTTTCTGAATGACACTGCTCCATTTTCCATGTTATGCCATAGCCTACACCATCCTATAAATGTTTATTAAATGTCTTATTTATTTGCATATATTTAAGTGTATTATGTACAAATAACATTTAAAAAACATCAGGTACACAAAAACACTACTGTTAAAGTTACAAAATGTTTACACCTCAATATGGGCCCATAGGAAATATCACAATTTAGCTATATGGTACAGTAGTTCAAAAAAATTAGTAATTTGAACATTCAGTCCTAAGGAATTCAGACTGGTGGTGAGCTACTGTATCTAAAAATTATTTATTTTGAACAATGTAGCTTCCTTCCTCTCTTTCAGCCACACCACCACATACACACACCTTTGAGCAATTTCACTGAAATCAATCCTAAATTCCATTTCACAATATGTTGTCTGTGAGACATGTCAACTGTGTATTTAGCAAAAGTCTTAAAAATGAGTGAGGTAAATATATTATGCATGAGGGACTGGTGTTCTCCTAAAATTAGGTTTTAGGACATGTGGGAGCCTTGTTTGTGGTTAAGAGTAGATTTTATAGGAATATATAATAAAGATTTACATCAAATATTAATATATAAATGCAGTATGTATTCCCTCTTTTAAAAGTTTGGGCTATAAACTTTCTCAGTATTTGGTCTGTTCACCCCTCATGATTGATCTCATTTATGAAGTGCCTAAAGTTTATTTTTTAGTCTGCCAGTTATTATTTAAAAAATTGAATTTACATAAACCAAGTTGTTTGGACTTGGTTATAATGAATGATGCTGCACTTATGGAACATGTAGTTGAATGTTGATGATGGCCAATGGTACTTGAAAATATTTCAGAGAGCTTGGTTGAAATATGGTACCAGTGAAAACTATCTTCATGTTTATTGCTTGGTTGCTCTGGGGTTGGAGTGTGTGAAACCCCAACCTGCATCATTGGTTAGGTTCTTCCATACTCATGTCCTGAGGTAGAAAAAAACGAAAACAAATACCAACATCAGGTATTATGTTGTTACCTTCGTTGAATTAAGGTTGGGCCTATAGGCCATATCAGTCACTATTAATTGTGTGTTAGTTGCTGCACCATTTAACTAGAAGTAGTATTGATGGGGGTGAATCAGACTGCTATTTTGTAAATGGGGAGCAAATGTTTGTTAATTTGTGATATGCTAAGCATAATAAAGAATATCTACAACATAAATATCAATAACACTGCCCAACAAAAAAAAAAAATTTTTTGCTGCTGATTTAATTCTAAGACCTGTTTCTGGATAATATTGATGTGCTGATTTCAAAAATCACCTTAGATTTTGTCCATCACATCAGGTTTTCGTGCAATGCAATATGCTTATTTTGGGTGATCCATGAAGGGTGCTTATCAAAATTGATGATTTTTGAGACCTGTTGACAGCTGTTTTGCTGTTAAAATTTTATCTGTGGATAAGAAAACTGATGAAAGAGCCGCAGTTCAGTAACTCAATGACTGAAATGGAGGCAAGAGCTTGGAATGCTTTTGTGGCAGTAGTTAACACGTTGGCTGCCAGAGGAGGTTTTCGCTCTTTTGTACTCAAGTGCCAATGGACATATGCTAATTTTTTCTTTGCGAAAGTTTATTTTCTTACATATTTGATGGTATTAGGATATATTACTGTGTTTGAGTAAGCGTAGGTACTGAGGATACTGGCGGGTTACATGGCACTTAAGTAATATGATATTTTCCATGTGCCGCGAGACCCGCCGGTGTCCACATTTTATTTTTCAAAAAAATATATATATTAGAATTTACAATAATTGATATTTCTCTTCATTCCAGATAATAAATCTATAAAACTATAAACCAATATAATCTATAAAACTATAAACTATAAACCAATATAAGCCAATAATCTATAAATGAACATAGCTAATACCCATATAAAAATGTTATCAACTAAATCTTTTTATGGATCTAAAGGAAGTTCTCAAAGTTCTGAAAGTGATCATGATGATGATCCCATGTTTAGTGGTGGTTCTAGTTCGGATGAGTATAACCCAACAGAGTCTGAATCTACAGACTCATCTATGTCAGATGAAGAAAGTCAAATGCCTCTTCCCAGCCAAAGAGTCAATTCTGAAAACCCTGAGGATATTTCATTGCCGTCAAATGTTTGGCAAATGTTTGCAAAAAGGAAGAACTCTTGCTACAGACAATTTTTACACGTCTGTCTCTTTGGCCAGAGCCCTACTTGAGCAGGAAACACATCTAATGGGAACTCTGACAAAATCGTAAGTACAATCCAAAAGCCGTAACTGAAGCAAAAGTAAAGAAAGGGGAAATTGTAGGGTGTGAGAGCGATGATGGAATCATTGTAGCAAAATGGAAGGACAAACGGGAAGCTCTTATGCTGTCAACCAAACATGACTTGAGGATGGCGACTACAGGAAAGAGAAATCGCAATGGTGAGGATATAACTAAACCAGAAGTGATTATATCATATAATGTTGCCAAACAAGGAATTGACATTTCCGACCAAATGGCTAGTTACTTCTCACCTCAGAAAAACAGTCAGATGGTACCACAAAATTGCCTTTGAATTTCTTCTAAATACAGCTGTTGTCAATGCACTTATCATGTACAAGGAGCTGACAAACAAGGGCATGCAAATTGCTGACTTTCGACTAGCTATTATTGAGTCACTATGCCATGTACAGAATGCACCTCAACCTCAACAGTCTTCAAATGCGGGCAAACACGCATTAAAAGAATATGACACCAGAGACTCCAGAAACAGAAAAACTCGCAAAAGATGCACAAGATGCTATTTGGAATTAGCAAAGAGAGTAGGTAGAAATGAGGCATTGAAAAAATGCAAAAAGCTATGTACCTATTGTAACAAATGTGTAGATAAGCCAGCTATGTGCATAGATTGCTTTAGGAAAAGCCACTAAAAAGTAAATTCCATTTACTTTATTATAGATAAAATGCTTTGCTAGTAAAGGAATATATAAATTTTCTAAATTTTTTGTTCCAAATTATGTTAATTTTCAAATATATTTTAGTTATATTATTCAAAGGAAAACAGTATTTGAATAAATAAAGGAATATGCCAGTATGTTTTTTCTAAAAAAAAAGGTTTTTTTTGAAAAGTATATCCTAGATTATATTTGTAATATTCAAAGGCAAATTTTATTTGATTGCAAGTTGTATAACATATACTTCAAACCCTTGTTTGTTTGTACTTTTTCAATGTACTTCAGAATAAATATTCATCTTTACTAAGTCTATTATTTCCCTGGGTCTACAGATACGCCAATGAATATTTTACCCAGTAAAAAGTAGCTATTCCTGAGGTGCCAAATGGCTTTTAAAGCATTATATCATGTTGCTGAGGAGAAATAAATCCATAAGTAAAACATGCATTGTGACCCGCTGGCATCTCACGCGGTACTCAAAGACAGATAACATGAGAGATGCCGGCGGGGCACACGGCAGCCAACGTGTTAAGAACTTCCTAGGAAACAAAAAGTCTGAAAATTATAAAGATCTTGTAAACTTTCAGCAGTTGGGTTGCAACATGAGCATTAAAGTTCACTATCTCAACAACAGTCATCTGGATAAATTTCCAGAAAATCTTTGTTAGTGAAGAGCAAGGTGAAAGGTTCCACCAAGCTATCAAAGTGATGGAAGAACGATACCAAGGAAGATAGGATACCCATATGATGGCTGACTACTGCTGGAACCTGCAAAGAGATTGTCTTGACATCTCTCATTCTAGGAAGTACTATAAGAGAAAATTTATCAGCACTGAAAAGTAAGAAAACAAGAAAAAGACAATGTTAAGAAAACTGGTCCCGTGCTTGCTTTAATATGGATTCATTTTTTGCTTATTTAAAGACTTTTAATCACTGTGTCAATATTACCATTATATATTAAAGTTCACTCCCTGCACAATTGCTTACTTTTCCATGCTGATTCTGAGTATGTAAAAACTTATTTTTTGAAAAGAAAAAAAATTGGGCATAACCCTGCCAAAATGCGATATCTCCAAAATATCCGTATTTGATTGCTCGAAAACCTGACGTGATAGGCAAAAACTAAGGTGATTTTTTAAATCAGCACACCAAAGTTACCTAAAAACAGGTGTTAGAATTAAATCAGCAAAATTGGTGTTGGGCAGTGTAATATATCTAGAATACTGTACTTACCAAGTTATGGTGCAGTTTATTTGGTCCAGAGTAGTCAACTTTGAGGTGAATTGGACTACCTCCCATATTTTTTATGCCATTGATTTTGTTTTTTAAATGGAGCAACACAATATGGAATTCACTAAAGATACTTTGTAGACTAGATTTGCATTGGTTTTGTAAATATTTTTTGCTAAAAAGCGAATTATAGTATGAATTTTTATGTATTTTGAGCATGCAAATATGCTCTGAAATTTAGGTATTTACTCTCCAACACAGATACATTGAACACAAATGGTAGAGTACCTTTTACTTCCAGAGGGCCACAGACGACAAAGGTTTTGTCCACAGTTGCAGTGTCATCTTGTTTAGGCCAATCAAAATCATGAGTATTTGACCACCTCTCTAGGAATTTGAGGGTCATATTTTGACTGCAAATGTCAATTATTTGTCCCACATATCTGTCAAAATAAACATTTAGTAATATTCATCAACTTTTATCTGAATTTTGATTTGTAGATTTGTCGTTTTATCTGATCATCACTATTCATCAGCCACATCACTGTTGTCACTGCTTATATCACTACTGGAACTAGATGATTCCCACATCTACTATGTCTTCTAGTGTTGTCTTTGCTTTTTTCTTGCATGGTAATGGCTTCGTCCTTTCTTGTTCCCTTATCTTTATTTCACTTAGGAATTCATCATCTGTAATGACCCTAGCCTGAGGGTCGATACAACAATGGACTTCTTGTGGATTTATTTCTCTAAATACAAATAATCAGGGTGGTATGATTTACCCTGATCATGTTTTTTGGCTGGGGTGAATCAGGTCCACATTTAGTTGGTAATAACTTAAGCAATTTTTATTTTAGTTTTCTCAATTGTTTCATCATAGAACTTTTAACCTCTTGGGCTTAATGCTGCGCATCGAACAGTTTCGCTGTATCCAAGGTTAGCGTAACCACCTTTGATTTGCATATAGTAAGGTTATACAGGCCTATGTATGTATACCATGTATTGTAGGCATATATATATATATATATGTGTGTGTGTGTGTACATATATATATATTAGGGTGTGTCAATTTTGTCAACTTTTTTTCAAATCAATTTTGGTAGTGAAAATAGTGTCTTTTCATGTCAACTTGAAATTGGCCAACCAAAATGAAATAAAATAACCCTTACCTACATCAATTTTACCTTAAAGTTTCAGAAATTGACACTCTTACTAAATAATAGGACATAAATTGATTAACTATTCATCTGTCACAGAATTATCCCACTGATCGCATATGGAGTGTTTTCAAGGTCATATAGTTGTTGTACAATGTACAAGTCACAACATGAATAGAACTGTCCCTCACTCTCAGTCCTCAGTTGCCTCTTAGATGTCATAGATGGTGGTTTGCTGCTGTTGCTCTTGTACCTACTTCATAGTTATTCTACTAGACGAATACTATAGTTTAACTAAGTATGGATTATGGATTATTACATTATTTATTATCATCATATTCTTCTGTCTAATTATGTTGTAATCCGATGAAATATTTTTTTATTGAATTTTAGAACATGGAATGACTAAACTTTGAAACATCGTAATTGATATAAAATATTAAATGGTTTTCTTTCTTTTCAGATATTCCTAAGATGCCAAAATTGAAGATGAGGTCAGTCGGCATGCCACTTGAGCCTGTTAGTCGGTACAGGCAAGGAGCTTCCCATATCAGAACTACGAACAGTGCGAGACATGCTGAGACTAGGGTCACTCCTTCATGAACAAAATACAAAGGATAGAAGGAACTACACAGAGAAAGAGCTCATAAGGGACATGATTCCCCCTCTTCTGCATCAGTGGAAAAAAGCTAATGTGTTATTCAAACCACCTGTACTCAATCAGTATAGAACTATTGAGCTAAAATTAACAAAGCTGTGGCACAAAGCAGTTGAGACATTGGTAAAGGAAAACTAGCAAAGAAAAATAAATTTTTGCGCACACTTGATACTCTTCTTGACATTTTTAACTGCCAGTGTCCCATAGAGTTGTGTTCTGAAGCCAATTGTTCTCCCTCATGCAGAAGAGAACCTCACCCTCACATTGATTGTCGTCGCTGTCCTCGTGAGAAGAAGATCCCTGTTTTGGAGCTGGCTTTCATACGTAAAGGCACAGAGAACAAAGGCAGGAGGCCAAGGAAGTATGCAGATTGGTTTGGCAGATTATTCAGAAACCAAAAAACAGATTGTTATTGCTAGAAAAAAGAAAATCCGAGAGAGGGAAGAAAGGAAGAAAAAGAAGAGTGAAGAAGCTACCCAAAGAGATGAAGAGCTCTATCAAGAGGTTTCTCACTTCTTTGAAAGCTCTTCAGATGAACAGAAAGAAGCAACATCAGATGATAGCTCCAAAATGCCATCTGAACCTTTGCCGAAGAGAATGAAATACAACACTAAAGACATCTCAAACATTGCCCTTGCCAGTATTCACCACCATACGGGGCTACGAGAGACTGCAGAGATTGCCACTGCCGCTTGGATAGATGCAGGCCTCATCAGCTGAGAGGATACATCCTTACTGATAGATCATAATAAGATAAGAAGAGCACAAGAAAAAACAATGAAGGAAATATCTGATCAGCATGAAAAAGATTTGAAGGAGGAAGGTCTCTCTTGCCTTTTGTTTGATGGAAGAGAGAGATGACACAAAAGGTCTCCTAGAGGTAGAGGGAATGGACAGAAGTTTCCTGGTCTCATCAAAGAACACTACTCTGTGTGTTCCAAACCTGGTGGCTGCTATTTGTTTCACTTTGTTCTGAAGCAGAAGTAGAAGGCAAGAATATGCAGAGGCAATTGCTGATCAAATAATATGTTGGCTTCAAGAACGAAGACTTGACAGTTCACTGCAGGCCGTTGGTGGAGACTCAACTGCAGTGAACACTGGATGGCAGGGTGGTGTTATGATGCATTTAGAGAAAAACTTGGAAGAAGGCTTGTTTGGATTGTATGTGATTTGTACACAGGGGAACTACCTCTTCATCGTCTCATCCAGGAACTTGATGGTCCTACAAAGAGCAACATGCTAGATGAAGCAATGGAATTAGAAATAAATACAAAATTTCCAAAGGTCGAAGTTGGCCCTCCCCTTCCAGTGTGGTCTGAAGAAGTTATCAAAGACCTCGGCATGGATCAATCTTACGCTTATCGTATTGTTCAAGCAATCAGATCAGGAGAGTTGCCTCAAAATCTGGCTCTCTCGGAGATTGGACCCGTAAGTCACAGTCATTGGCTAACTACAGCGATTTGTTTCTGCAGGATTTGGGTTTCCAAACATGCACTGAAGGGCAAAATGCTACAGAATTTGATGTCGATTGTTGAATTTATTATGGGTTTTATCTTCCTCACTGGTTCAATGTAAAACTTAATCCAATGTGGATGGAGGGGCCCAACCACATCTTGTTTCAATTACAGCTACTGAGAACCCAAAGGAAAGTAGTGGCCTTCTCACACTCAGAGTGTGGAGAGATGTGTGAAAATGGTCACAGAAGCAGCTAGTCAAGTTCACAGTCACGAGAGGCGAGAAGGCTACATCAAAGCGCAAGTAGCAAGCCGAATGCTGATGTCAAGGAACCGCAGCAAAAAGGACATGACTGCATTGGTTACTTTCAAATAAAGACTGAATGATATCTTATTGCCACTTTAAATGTTGATAGGATGTTTGCACACATGTTGTTGTTTTGTTACGAATTTACGGAAAAATGGAATTTTTGAATTAAAATTGATGTAGGTAGGAGTTATTTTTTATTGTTTTTGAAGCAAGGATATTATTTGGTATGCCAAATGATTACATTAAATTGCTACCAAATCATGAGATTTTCAATTTAGTCATTTCACACCCTAATATATATATATAAGGTCATCCCATAAGTAATGTCGTTTTTTATGATAGATTAAGTTTAAACTAGTCCTACTTGGTTTAAGCATAAATTTTCTGAAGGTTATATCTAAGAGGAGATTTATCATGTTTTGCTACATACTTTACAGATCTTGACCAGTGAAGATGTGTGTTTTGCTTTATGTGAACCCTCATAACATGGCAGTATCAGAAGAGCATATCAGGCATATAATGCTTTACAAGTTCAAAAAAGGGAATAGTGCTACTGAAGCAACGCGAAACGTTCAGGATGTTTATGGCAATGATATTCTGCATGTGAGGTAATGTCAAAGATGGTTTCAAAAGTTTAGGAATGGTGACTGCTGTTTGACAGATGCAGCATGCTCTGGATGCCCTGTTGAGTTTGATGATGATCCGCTGTTAGCTGCACTTGAAGAAGACTGTTCAACATCTGTCGAAGAATTGGCCCAGAAACTCAATTCATCCCTGTCCACCATCCATCGACATTTGCAACAACTCGGGAAAGTGCCTAAGTTAGGAAAATGGGTGCCACATGAATTGTCGGTTGACAATCTGAGGGTGCAGGTAAACATTAGCACAGCTCTTCATTCCCGTGAACTCTAAGATCCATTTTTGCACCACTTAGTGACAGGTGATGAAAAGTGGATACTGTACCAGAATGTTAAGTGCCGTCGACAGTGGGTTTGTGCCGGAGAACCAGCGACACCACAGCCAAAACCAAATCTTCACCCTTGGAAGGTGTTGCTTAGTGTTTGGTGGAATAAAGGTGGTGTAATTCACTTTGAAAACTTACCACACAACCAAACAATCACGAGAAACAGTACATGTAACAGCATAGCATAGCATAGCATAGCATCTCTAGCACCCACAAAGGAAGAAAGAATGATAGTGATTGGTTGATGTTTTGTACTGTGTTCAGTTTCTCATCACATGATTAAATACTGTCAGAACATTGGCCAAAAAAATGTACAGGACATTACTCAAAACTGAGCATTTGCACAAGAAATGACTATCATATTTGGAGTCAATGTCAAAAACTGGTCTATGAAAGTCTAGTTGTTTATCTGAACCCAGGAGCTGTCCTTTTCTGTATATTGTATAGTGAGTCCTCATACAATGTAAACTCATTTAACGTAAATTTGATTTTATGACCTAATCACTTTGTGTAACATGCTTTGAATTAATGTAAAGGCAAATGTAAGAAAAAAATTCAAATGTCCCATGCAAACTACTTCCAGCTGTGAGGTGGCCAGCCATCACACAGCCAGCACCACCTGGCTGCACATTCTTCAAGCCTGCTAACATGCCAGCTGCTGCTGGCTTTCATCACCTTTCAAAGTTCACCACTTTGAAAGGTGATGAAAGTAGTGAACTAAGTGGGGAAGAGTGATGATGGCAGTATTCAGACAGTCTCAAGTGGAGAGGCGAACAATCCTACCACTCTGCTTGAGTAACCCCTTCACACCTTCATTTTCCTCCAGCCTCAGGGAGGAAAGAGTCCCTCAACCTTGAGTAACCCCTGCCAGCCACCACCACTCGCTGAGTACTGTACAGTATATATTTACATTTTATATAGCTATATTTTGTTCATGTATATGTTTATGTTCTAATGTTTTATTGAGTTATTATGTGTGTGGTACCTATTTGCTACTATGTCTGAAAATCCACCTGAAGTATTGAAAAATTTTGCAACAGGAATGCATCCCACCCTCAATACATGGGTTGCTATGGGAAAATATGCTTTGTTTTACGTAAATTTGTATTATTATCTATATATATTCTTAATTACAGGCACTGATTCACCTCAGTCATATCTCCATTGAAAAATGCAGCACGACCTATCCTTTTTTTGTGGTGGTTATATATTTTTTTATTTATAGGATAGTTAACTCATATCAGGAAATTCCTCCATTTAATATTTTAAATTTCCATTTTTCCTAAATTATTTCCTTTTTATTTGCAGATAATTAGATTTGTAACTCATCAGTTAGCAATTTGCTGACTGATTTTATTTAGTGCTACAAAGTTCAAAAAAAGTTAACTTCATGGTATCCGAAAATCACCACAAAATGTACGTATCTCGTTTCATTGTCTAATATAAAATATATAGGCTAGGTTACTGTTGTAGGGTATAGCGCATAAGCCTGGTATTTTCATTTATCAAGTTGTGGATCATTGTATCAGAGATAAAAGTAATGAACATACACAGCCAATGCTGCGAGGATGCTAACGGCTTTTTGAGATAAGTTTGCTGAAGTAGTGTATGAAAATGGCTTGAGCAGTGGTGATAAATGATTCAGTAACTAGTGAATTTAGCTAAGTAGCCACACTTTATTTTCATTTTTACCATTTTTTGAAGTTAAACTTCAATGAGCTGGTTCATCATTGCTGAATTTGGCGCGTGTGGAGGCCTTTTTCTCACGAGTGTAACTCGCTTCCATATTAGCCATTGTGCGTTGTTCTACTTGCACCTAAAGAAAGGGTCCCAAAACCAAGACATCAATTTGAACATTTGTTTTAGTTCTAATTACTTTCGTAAATTTAATTTAAAATAAATTTTCTTACGAGACCATACTTGTGGGACACCCTGTATATAAAATTTTAAAATTTCATAAAATTAATGACATGATAAAATTAATATAGCCTAACTTAGATTATTATTAAATTGTAAGTTACTATTACTACCAATAAACATTATTCTAATAAAAGTGGCAAATTTAAGCAGTGTTTGTCCATCATAAAAATAAAAATTGCTCCCTTGATCTTTTTAAGCAAATTTTATTTGGTTCTGTAATTCAGCAAATGTCAGTGTGAACTCCCTCTGGGCAAGAGGCAAGTTTTGTGCGCGCTTGTGTGTGTGTGTGTGCGCGCGCGCGTGTGTGTGTGCGTGTGTGTGTGTGTGTGTGTGTGTGTGTGTGTGTGTGCGCGCGTGCAAAGATACTGAATATTGAGTATCTTTGAATTACCTCCACTACTCCACACTCATGATTTATGCTTCATTCTGATGATTCCATAAATAAGTTTAATTTCTATTAACAGTTAAAATGAATACTACCCTATTACAGTTGCACTTTACAGTATTAGAATAAATTCCATTGTTGAACCTGTAGGTTATGGTAATTCACCCTTATAACTGAGTACTTTAGCCAGTTATATTTACAATTATGCTATATACATATTTTACAAATTTGATAGAGATGCAGACAAATGTTTGATTACTATTACAGTTAGAAACTCAGAATGAAATTAAATGAACTGAAGGAAATTTTAGTTTTGTCCAGATTTCTCTGGGCTGTACTTTGACTAACTTTATAAAAAAAAATGTTTGTTTGAAGGATGGAATACTGATTAATTTGTGGGTGAATTATTGTTGGCTACCATGTTAATTGATAAAGTTCCACTGATGATTCCCCACTTTGGTTTGAGTTTCCAGAACTATTTTGATCAACCATTTTTAAATCTTTTATTGAAGTCATGTGGGCCTAAATGTTAATGAAACTGAATTGTTGTGAAAGTGTGAATTTTGATGGGATTCTATTGTAATATATACAGGATTAAAGAGTAAGAGAACATTTTGCAAAGATAATAAAACTTCATAACTGACCTTCAGTTTTTTATTTATTTTCTTTTGAGAAGTTGCACAAGAATTAAAATTGTGAACTTAGAAACAAGACCTAATTTTAACTATCTCTGCTATACTCTGACCTAAAACTAATTCAAAGTTAATAACTTTATTACATTATGTATAGAGAGTGTAGATGAGCTATGTGTATGTTAAACCTTGATCTGTATAACTTTTTTAAGTTAGAACCAATTGCTTATGATCATCATTGGTGTTTCCAGGTGAATTAATCTATCACTGACTTAAAAACAAAGTCACCAAATTGTTCTTTGAAAATTACTGGGACCAGTATTTATAACTTAGGTTATAATTAGAGGATGAACAACCTGCTAAGCTTTCATATTCGTAAGCTATAGCTACCTATGCATACAGTTCAACAACTTCATATTTTTATCTTACCCATCTGCATCTACACCTACCATTTATAAGTCCATTTCTGTACAGTATCTTCTACCTATAGTATCCCTCAAAAAACTTAAATTATCAGTTACTTCCACTTCAATATGTTTGCATAATATAATAATCATTTTATCATTGGAATTAATACCATAACAACACTGTACATAGAATTGTGTAAAAAAAAATTAAATTTCATCACCAAACATTCTTGCCTGTCAAGAGTAGTCACAACATAAACCCCTTTGGAAATAAAGCCCATATATATATACTGTATTTTTTTCTTTAGTAAAAAGTAGTTTACAAACTTTGAGTAACTTAATATCATAAATATTCTCATAAGAGTCAGCATAAAGTGCATATGAAAGTGTTCTTTGGGTGTACATAGCTTGAATAAAGAACTTCATTTGTTTCCTTTTCAATAAACTGTTCTAAAAGAACCAATTTAAAAACAAATTTATTATTCCACATAATTTGATTGCAAACAGAGAAAAGTCTGAGTAAAAACTAAGTTTTTGAAGAACAAACTATTTCTTTGAAAGAAACTGTTTTTCCCACCAAGTTATATATGGTTCCTTTTTTAATCCAGTCCACTTGAAAAGGTAATTGAATAAAACTCCAGCATGATATTTAATATCTAACCTTAATTTCTTGTTAAATTTTCCAATACTTTAATAGGCTATTAAATTTTGAAATTTTAATACAATTATTTAATGTTGTAGGTTTATTTAGGCCTTGCTTACGTTTATCAAAATAGGGTTGTTGTTTTTACTTTACAGAATGAGAATGGATTGTAAAGTATATGTGGGAAACCTGGGCAATAATGCCGCGAAACATGAGTTAGAAGCTGCCTTTTCCAAATACGGCCCCCTCCTAAATGTTTGGGTAGCGAGAAATCCTCCTGGATTTGCTTTTGTCGAGTTTGAAGACCCTCGAGACGCGGAGGATGCTGTCAGAGCTTTAGACGGAACGTAAGTATTTGTTCACATTTTAAAATTTTGTCATGAACATTATTACGAACTTTGAATTTTTCATCATCAGTCAAGAGGGCTAGAAACTGCACATTGCGCTAACTCCCAGTACTACTGGGAGTCAAACCCCAGACCTCAGCATCTTCGTTTCGCGTATAGGGAAACGGTGTTACCCAATGAGTGAGTCACTGGATGCAGCACACTGGTGTGGATTGGTTTTATTTGAGAAATTAATTAAATTGTATATTTAAACGTGTTTTCATTGATAATGATTATGAGGTTTGTTTTTAGGAGGCTTTGTGGCGTAAGAGTTAGGGTAGAAATGTCAACAGGAAGAAGTCGAAGAGACCGCTACCGTTCTCCTCCCAGAAGAAGAGGTCGATCAAGGTAAGAGATGTAGAGGAATATATCGTTGTTATAGGATTAATTTTAATTTTTTTAAGCATTTCCGACAGATAAAAGTCAGGTTTGTTTAGATATTAATTTTTATTATTTGAAATATTAAGTTTTTATGAATATCTGTTAGGATGTAATTTTTTAAAGAAATTAAATTTTTTAAAAAGTTTGCTAATCTCAAAGATTGTAAATAGTTATCCCAATGATATTGATAATAATTGAGATGTGGCCCATTGCAGGACTAAATCGCCCAAATTTCTTCTTGTTCTACTACCACCACCATCTACTCCTTCTCCTGTTGCTACCACATCACAACCAACTCCACAACCACCACCATCACCAAAAGTACCTTGTCACCACCCTTTTCACTTCGGAGACCGAAGAATACTCGATATGTCTAAGATAGTCTAGGTGATGTAAATTAGGACTATCTTCGCCACTTCTTGTGTGAATTCTGCTACTACCAATCGAAGCTTTCGCAGCCGCACTGCTGGCCTTCAAAGAAGAGCAGAAAGGTCTCCGAAGTGTTTCGGGTGATGGGAAGGGTTTGAGGGCGCTTAGAAGGCGTGGCACATCGCGGCACCCAGCCAGCCCTCCTAATGCGATTGCTTCAGTTGTCCTCTTCTCCCCGCCCGTCTACGTCTACCCTTCGCCTGCGCACCTTCAGGCCTGCTTCCCCCATTCACCACCATCATGGGTCAACCTATTGACTCTTACAACAACGTTAGCTCGCTCCATCACTACTTTCTTACATTCAACGCGTCTCGACTCAACTTAACGACTTCCCTGCTATTGACGGTACAACATTTGGTATTTGGGCGCAGGTCGCTGTTTTAGCAGCACCAAAGCTCTTGCAGTCAGTTCTTCTTTGTAATAGTTTAAAAGAAAGTCACTTAAGTTTTTTATGTACTGACTGCGATATATATATATATATAAATATATATAGTGGAGTTTGTAGAGGAGTGTTGTGCAGGTGAATCGGAGGTAAAAGAGTTACTTTTTTTTTATTCCATGATGGATCTGTTTAGGGGGGTCCTTTTTTTTTAATTTTTTTATCTTTGCATTTTATAGGCTATACAAGTCATTTTTTTTGTTTTTTCTAAATTTGAAACAAGAAAGGAGTAGAGTTGTAATACACTCAAAACTAACCCTTTGAATATTAATGATTTGTTAGCAATAGGAGCATAGCTGGATTGATCCTCATTATTAGGTTATAATTGTTCTTCATTCAAGGGATCAAGGAATTGGCTTTTTTCAGATCTAGGTCCCCGCGGAGATTTGGTGGGGCAAGGTCCAGGTCGCGCACCCCAAAAAGATCAAGGTCAAGGTCCCCAAAGTCACTATCAAGATCTCCAAGGTAATATTCTGGAACTTGTTCATTTTATGGACACAATATTTCATTGACATGACACTAAAATAATGTCCGACATTCTTAGCCATATTATTGAACGAGCTTTTAAAGAAAGTAGAACTCATTTAAATCAGTCGTGTATCTAATTGTGTCCAGTTATTTTATTATTTTATTTTTAAAGCTATTAAAACCGTGATTTTATCATTTCATTCATTTCCATACACCCGATCTTTGAGGGTGAATTTGTCAGGGTAGTTTAAAGGTAGGTCGCTGGGCTGTTAATCTGGAAGCTCGTAGGTTCGAGAATGGGCATGGGCTTAGTTTCGGCAATTAAGGCGTTTATCTTGGTTGGTTGGGTAGTTGTTGTTTAGCTCCCACGTGAAGGTCACGTGATCTTTTCCGTTACGAAGGAAGTTAAAACTAAACATTATCATTCCCCGAGGCCAGAGGCGTCATGCCCATAGACGTTGGGTGGACACCTGCCCACCCAAATTTCTGTCTTCTGGAATTTATGTGAACGACGCTAGGGGTACGAAGTACTAATATTTAGTAAAGATAAGAGAATTCAAATTAATTAACCCTATCATGTTGTATACTGTTGACTTTTCTAATCCTTAAAATGTAGTAAAGCACTGAATTACTGATTTCTTACAACTGATTAAAAATTATTTCTCTGACAGTGCTCCCCCAAAATATTTGTTGCATGACGCCCCTGCCCGAGGCTGATAAAAGGTAAAAATTTGATAAATGCGATAAGTTATAAGATAAACGGAAACTTTTTTTAAGTTAATTTATGTGATATAATCTAAAAAAAATGTCAATAATACTTCGTTAAAATACATAAAAATTAGACGTCAGGAATCATGTTGATTTGGTCAGAGAGGAAACTTCTCGAGAGTCTGTTGTATTTGCTGTCCACAGAATAAGATTTTATGAGGAAATTGGAAGTTTATTTTTAATATTTCAGATATGCCAGACGCGGATCACCTCGCTACGACGACTACAGAAGGCGCAGTGAATCTCCAGATTTCAAAAGACGATCCCGATCTAGGTCCTAAAAACAAAATTTAAATATTAACGAATTGTACCGTGAAAATTCACTTGAATTATTGTAACAATAATAATAATTAATATAAATGTAAATTTACTAATAGATTTATTTTATTACTTAAGTTCTTTCTCATTCAAATACCAACAAGTTTTTGTTAGTCTCATAGTTAATAATATCATTTTATGTAATTTACTAGAGCCTCATTGTATCATATCGACCTTAGCTTAGCTTTGTAGGACCCTACTTACTTTTATTTTATAATAATAAGGGTTTAAAAGAGTATGAATGAAGCGCAAGTATCATCATTTGTTGTGATTTTTAGAAAGGTTTCGGTTAGGATGTATTCATTTACTTCATGAAAGTTTCTCCTTATTACTACAGAATATCTTTTGTATTCGTAATGCTTATTTTATTAATAGATAAACTTAATAATTTCTTTCTGTTATTACCCTTAATAAACCCGTTAAGTTTTAGATTGTCTTCGTTTGACCTGCCATCTTCGCACTGGGCGTAAATTTGTGTGTACACTGGGTATCAAATTATTAGCCACTTTGCAAATTTTGAAATTTCTGAGAAACTGCGCAATCAAACCTTGTGCGATCCTGAATATATATTGCTCATGTGTATCAACGTTGTCTGTGTACATTTTATGGAGTTATGTTCATAAGTATGGATATGGCAACAATTTAAATAATTTAAGCTGAAATACAGCGTCTCACATTAATAGCCAGGTATAATGAAAACACATTTAAACAAACATTAAAGTGTTTTTTAATTGGATATTCAATGTACAAAGAAAGAAATCATCATAAATATGGAAATAATGAACATAATAATATCAAAATGACCTCATAAGGTTGTTAATAATGGATGTACGATCCTCCACTTGAAAGAACTTTCCTGAGGCGCTCATCCATTGAATTCGTCAAGGTGAGGATCTCATCTGATGAAATGGTACGAGCAGCATCCACAACAGCCTCCCAGAGTGTATCCTTACTCGAAAACTGCCATCCATCTCGATAAACTCGCCTCTTCAGGAGACTCCACATGTTTTCAATCGGGTTGAGATCGGGGGAACACGCTGGACACTTCATTAATCGAGAGCCAGAGAAGCCTAATTGCTGCAGATATTCCGTAGTTTTCTTAGCCGAGTGTGAGGGTGCATTGTCCTGCATAAACACCAGCGTTCTCTTGAATGTGACCCTCTGCTTCTTGAACCACGGTAGAAGGTTTTCCTTTAAGAAGGCAACGTAGGCATTGGCAGTCATCTTAACGCCGTCTGGAACTCTCCATGGCCCAACCATCATACCTCCAACAATGCCTGCCCAAAACATGATGCCACCTCCCCCTTGCTGGTGTCTCAAACGATGAGGACGGTTCCCTCCAATTGTTACCCAACCCTTGCTCCATCCATCTGGTCCGTCAAGGGTAGCACGGCATTCGTCAGTGAAGAGGACTTTTGAAAAATCAATTTTCATGTAGTCCTCTGCCCATTTCAGTCGATTCTGCTTATGAACTACCTTCAGAGGAGGCCTTGTAACAGGCTTGACGTGCTTGGCTACCTTCTTCAGGATGCGACATCTGGTAGCTTTCGACACTTTTTCCTCGCCACAACGTTTGAAAAGTTCATCACTGGTCAGGCACGGGTTTATCACAGCTTCACGCTTGATACGAGACAAGGTACATCGAGAAACTGTCCTCGACACACCTTTGTCAGCCCTCGAACGGACAGCACCAGTAGCCTCGACGAATCTCTTCATTGTGCGGTGATATCTTCCCAGGATTTTTGATATTTCCAGGGTTGTCTTCCCCTTTGCCAGCTCAGAGACGATGGTGGACTTCTCAGCAGAGGTTAAATCACCTTTGTGACCCATAATCACACACTTATTTGGCACCTGGCTAATAATTTGAGACACCAAAGTCGTTGCTAATTCATGCAAGTGGCCGCCGTTTGTTTACGTTTGCGCAGAACGAAATGATTTTAATACTGTATGCGCAGATAGGTGTCGCCATCATTCAGTGTCGTGGCATTCAGTGACTGTGAGTGACCTTGACGAATTCAATGGATGAGCGCAAAGTGGCTAATAATTTGATACGCAGTGTATTTGTAAAATTTTGGTTGTGGTAGCCTTTTAAGTGTTCTAGTATTTATATTGTTCCATATGGCTAGCCTATTGACTGAAAATATATACTGGATTTGGAAGTGGAATATTATCGTGTTTAATTTTATTAGTTTCACAAAAGTAGATGAACTTTGTTTCAGTTTGGTTAAAGTACTGAATTCTTGGCAATTTAAGGAAAAGTTTAACTCTCAACTCTGATATAATTCAAGAGAGTTATTTAATTTTACTCTGTTGCCAATCTCTCTCTTATGATGTGCTTCGTCTTGAGTCTAAATGTCCGTTGAAAAGGGTTAAGTACTTCACGTTTCTTTGAGTGTTTAAATTAATTTAAATATACTTTTATTAATTTTAAAAAAAAGAGTATCTTATTTTCGTTTTGCATAAACGCGAACAATTTTTTTGAAACTGCCGAATCAAATTGTACAAAAAATAATTTGGTGCCCCAGCCTATGTCTTTACTTCGCTTACAGGAAAACTTGCATCCTGAGTTATGGACGCTGGCTTATGATAAGGCAAATGCATACTATATGTATGGTAACTCAAAACAGTTGTCTAGGTATACCCGAGTTAACACTGCTCCTTTGGAGTCTCGGTTCAAATTATGATTAACTGCAGTTTAATGTTAAGGTGCTCATGATCTTGCATTAAGTCATGGTTTGGATTTTACCTTAAGCTGTAGAGCTTCCTTGTGATCGTGTGAATACCTTCAGTAGGTATATAAAAAACAAATTAATAATACGTGATATATATGGGATGTTGCGAAAGTCGTCGGGGTTTTTTTTTCCCCAGGATTTTTTGCCGACTACCTCTGAACAATGTTAAATTTGCAGGTTAATAGGATTGTACAGACCATCGATTTTAGAATTACTGAGCTGACGTTTGACTGCGAACGTCAGCAAACAAGCTTCACAGACTTTAACCATGTAATTTCTTGGAAGATGTTAAGTTTGATTTGTCTTTTCATTTTGGTGGTGGCGATATCGGGTACCACACGCGTACCACCCAAGGGTGACCCTTTAGTGACAACTGCGTGGTCCCGTTGACAGCGGAATACCTCCTCCGAAATGTCCGGACTTAAAAATATACGGCTGAACTTTTTAACTTTTATAAAGTCTTTCTAAAAGAAAGAAATTTATACAGTCTATGTAGTCTAAATCAGTGTTTTTGATTGCAACAAAGTAAGTTCCAAAAGCAGAGAACTCCCGAAATCTTAGTAGTTACGACTGATAACACACTAACGCGGAGACATAACCTCTAAAGAAGAGTTAGAATTTGCGATGAACTATCACTCACTTTCATGGGCAATCTTTCGTTTTAGGTACATAAAATCGAGGCGACAAATAAGGCAAATAAAATGTAGCAATGATCAGTAGTTTTGGATCTTTTCCTTTAGAACACCCCTAATTTCTTCTTTTCAGTTAGTAACAATTTTGACACAATATTTTCGTTAAAACTAACGAAAATATCACAACTTAACCTAACCAATCAAGGGCGGCGTGCAGTTGACCTAACTGGACATTCAATTAACTTTAGTTAGTAAGGTTAAGAAGTGATATTTTCATTAAACCTATGGAAAAATTATTGAATGCCCGGTTAGGTCACCTGTACGCCCTTGACGATTGGTTAGGTTAAGTTGTGATATTTTCGTTAGCTTTAACGAAAATATTCTGTCAAAATTGTTACTAACTGAAAAGAAATTGGGGGTGCTATAAAGGAAAAGATCCAAAACTAGTGATCATCCCTACATTTTATTTGCCTTAATTGTAGCCTCTAAACACAGTTCAGAGAGTATTTTGGCGATCTTTCGATTTTACATACCTAAAACGAAAGATCGCCGCCTTATTTGTAACCTCGATTTTATGTACCTAAAACGAAAGATTGCCATTTCCTGGTGGCAGTGAAGAAATATTACTGAATAAACTAAGGTTAATATTTGGCTGGATACAGGGGCTAACGAGAAATGAGAGGTTGTGTTTCACTAGCACTATTTTTCATGCTCTTTACGATGGTACTAATAATTTTTTGTGGAAATGCAAGATTATAGAAAAAAATTACAAGTTACATTTTTATAGTGAATATTTCCTGTTTGGGCTATAATGTACTTTTTTTCATAATTTTTCCTGATTGGGCTATTTTTTCGCTACTCTGCGACTTAATTAGTTGGTTGGTTTCTGTTCTATTTTTTTTCTAATTGGATTCAGTTCGGTCGTGTTTGTTATAGAATTATGACGTGCTGTCGTGTGGTTTCTGACTTTGAGAACTTGATTCGTCATGTGCCCTAGATGAAGAGAAAGCATTGGATGTTTTTATCAATTACGGCGTTATTCTCTCATCCTTAACTTGCCCGAAATGTGACAGTGAGTGCCTAATACGAAAAGATCAGAAGATATTTAGGTGAAATAACCAATATTAACTGTTAGGCCAACTGTACACCCTTGATGATTGGTTAGGTTAAGTAATGATATTTTCGTTAGTTTAAACGAAAATGACATGGCCTGAAGCTGAAATAAAACATACATTTTTCTAGTGTATTTTGGTGTGCTCTGTGGTTAGGTTAGGGGTAAATTTATAGTTTCAACCACAACTCGTTTTGAAAAATAAAAATTAGGTTTTCCGGTGGTTTCTGATGTGATTCATCTGAAAATGACATTCATTTCCGTCGCAAATTACTCGTTTTTGTGACCCCCCCCCCCAATATGGGGGGAATGTGTGGGAAATCGGGGTTTCTGGGTGGGGGGATCAAAAACGAGTGATTTGCGACGGAAATGAATGTCATTTTCAGATGAATCACATCAGAAACCAACGGAAAACCTAGGAACCGAACCTGGTAAATTTGCAGTTTCGGCCCCAATTCGTTTTGAACATGAAACTTATGTTTTTCGATGCGATTCATTCGAATTTGGCATCCGTTTCTGTCGCAAATCACTCGTTTTTGAGATCCTCCCGCCCCCAACATCAAAAGCCAAAAACGAGTGATTTGCGGTGGAAATGGATATCAAATTCGAGTGAATCACCTCAAAAAACATAGGAAAAACATAAGTTTCATAACCCAACCCAACCCAACTCAATCCAATCCACTGGATTGAGTTGGGTTGGGTTATGACGGAGTGATAAGATAAATGATTCCTTCAGAATCCGGCCGTAAATTAGTTTAAAAAATAAATCGTTAAACTAACGAAAATATCATGACTTAAACTAACCAATCGTCAAGGGTGTACAGTTACCCTAACCGGGCATTCAATTAACCTAACCGGGCATTCAGTTGACCTAACCAGGCATTCAATTAACCTAACGAGTCAATGTTATTCTTAAAAAAATTATGAATCGCTTCAAACGGAGTAAGAGCACAACCTTCACACACTGTACCCATGGCTAGACAGACAATATGGCGGACCAAAAATTATTATATTTATTATCTCCGTTATTATCCATTTGCGACGGAAGTGGTATTAGAAAAAGTTGTCCGAAATGAAGAGATACAGCTAAACAACACACATAATAATACCAGGTTGGGTTGGTTAGGTTAGTTAATTTAGTTAGGTTAGCTAGTTTTTTATCAGAATTACATTTTCCTGGTGTAGTTTTCTCTGCTTTGTTGGAATTTGACACACACTTCTTGTGCAAATGAGTAGAAACACTCCGTATTTTGGAATGGAAAAAAAAATAGTTTCTATTCATTTGCACAAGAAACAACAAAGCAGAGAAAACTACACCAGAAAAATGTAATTTTGATAAAAAATGTAGTCCCTGTGTCCAGCCAAATATTTACCTAAACTAATAAAGTTCTATATAGAAGGCTTTGCGCCAGAAAATAAACTTTCTACTAAAATTTCAGTGGGACGCTTCTCCCGAAAACACAGACTTTATGACTACTTCCCGGAGTTAGGAGAAATAATCCAATTCCAACTTTTCAGAAGGATGGTGGCAGTCTCCCGCTGATACAAACGTCGCTGAGCAAGAATCTAGTAAATAGGGACCTAGTACCGGTAACTATTGCAATCATAATCTTACCTGGTAAGTAAGGCCCACTACCACTTTTGGTGAAAATGAGTTTAGAACATGATCATGAAGAGGAAGAAATAAAGGAAGATAAATTTGGAGAAAATACAAATCTTGATTACGATATCAAAACGAAAAGAGGAGAATTAGCTGTTAAAGTAATATGCTTAGGTGACAGTGCTGTTGGAAAATCCAAGTAAGTTTCACGTTCTCGTCTGGAATTAGGCGCCTTGTTGGGTTTTTCATCAATTACTTTCCCCTTCTATGTTGACTATCTGTACCGTTAGGAGGCCATTTGGCCAGACTACAAAATCTGCAAAATTCTCGCGCATGACCCGACATCCGAAGTTTTTGGCAAAGATTTTCTATTCCCAAATTGTGAAAGTCTTGCACAGTGTAGATGGTAAATTTAGGGAGTTGTTATGCCCAGTAAAATGGGAGGTTAATTTCTATTCTGAATGGCAACCAGTACCCGTATATATGGACTCTGATTTTATAGGTTTTTGAGGGTGCTAAATACAATGGTGAGGTCCATTTTTATTGCTGTGCACTGAATAACAAATTGCACAAATGTTGCACTAGTTGGTGCACTGCACTTCTTGTTTATGTGTATGTGAGCTCCATTTCTTTATGCACATGTGTGCATCCATTAATACAGTTGCGCAAGGAAGCATCTGCGCATGTGTGTGGTTATTTTTTTATGTGCATGCATGCATCCATTAATATAGTTGTGCAAGGGAGCATCTCATTTATAAAAAATCATGGCTTGTGAAGGTTGTGAGTAAACTTTCTATATTAATTGCTGAGGTTTTTAATAACAATGGAAAAGCATTAAAGATTTTTGAAGAGTAGTGTAGTCCCATCCACAAAGTTGTGCCTATCCTGCAACAGTGGATGGGTTAGGTTAGGTTAGATTAGTTAGCGACAAAAATAAACCTCATGACTGCATTCAGTATCTCTTAAAACCCTTAAAACAACTTTTGGTTCTTTTGCAGGTAATTATGTGTTTTATCACACAGTCATTTTACACACCAAAATAAATTTTTCTAGTAGTATTTGATGCGATTTGTTCAAATATGACCTACATTTCCGTCGGAAATGAGATCCAACAAAGTTATAGTACTTTGAAGTTTGGCTCATTTTCAAGGGAAATGGAAGTTAAAATCTAAGCAAAACACATCAAATATTACTAGAAAAATGTATTTTGGTATTAATTAACCTAACCTTACCTAACCTAACCTAACCCTGGCTAAATGAGCTCTCGTCTGTATCCACCACCTAATCCATAATAAGGTAATACTCTAGGCTTGTTTAGCCAGGGTTAGGCTCGTTTAGCCACGGTTAGGTTAGGTTAGGTAAGGTTAGGTTAATTAATACCAAAATACATTTTCCTAGTAATATTTGATGTGTTTTTGCTTAGATTTTGACTTCCATTTCCCTTGAAAATGAGCCAAACTTCAAAGTACTATAACTTTGTTGGATCTCATTTCCGACGGAAATGAAGGTCATATTTGAACAAATCACATCAAATACTACTAGAAAAATGTATTTTGGTATGTAAAATGACTGAGTGTGATAAAACACATAATAACCCTTTATTTTCCTTCCATTATAAAAAAAAATTAGTGTTGGGAGGATAATGCAAACGTACCCAACTTTCTATATACAACATTACTGGTTGCCATTCAGACTAGAAATTTACTAAATGGGATAATGAATTTGCCAATAAAAATGCTATTAAGATGTGGTCTAGATTCAAAGAAATTTTTAGAGGCTGTGAAATGTAGGTGTATTCCTTTCAGAACTGTTACGAATAACAAGATAAGGAAATCTTTGTGGTGGAATAGGGAAATAGCTAAAATAAAAAAATAAAAAAAAGGGCATTCAGGGAATTTAAAGGCAGTGATCGTATTTTGGACTTGGATAATTATAGGCAGTTAAGAAATAAGCTAAATAGCTAGTTTGAGTAGGAAGAGCAAAAAGGCAAAGTGAAATAAATCTAACGAAATAGTAATAAAGATCCAAAGAAATCTTTATTTTTTAAAAATATAATAATAAAAAGCATGATTGGCCCAATGGAACATAGTAGAAGCATTCCATGTCAAGTGTACACACTTTTTGGTGATTTCTGCCACTCATCTCGCCAATTTTAATGATTTTTGGTATGGTAGTTGGGTATGATGAGTAATGAAGCAGGGCTGTGGAGTTGGCACATAAAAAACCGACTCCGACTCCTCAATTTTTTATCTATCAGACTCCGAAGGTATATTAATTCTAAATCTGCTATGATGATAATTACACAAGAGGCATTTCATCACCACCACGTGAAGCATCATCATCTGTGGTCATTGTTATGGTAACTTTGTCTGTAGTAAAGAATCTTGTAAGTGGTGCTTGTCGTTCAGTAGATTTCTGATCTTTTGTTAACTTTGAAGTAGTTGGAAGGTTTTTATTACTATCTTTCTCAATGACAACTTCTAAAATTTTGGGATGGAAACACTGCAAATGTCTTTTCAAATTTGATGCTCTGGTTGGTGCATTTTTATCAGAGCCAGTAAAACCACTGATTTTTGCTTCACATAATTTTTCATCATCATCATCATCTTCTATCATACACTGACACACGAAATGTTTCTCATCTGTGGTTATTGTAAAATATTAAAAAACTGCAGACTTTGTTGGAAGTGTCTTTGCCATTGTGAAAGGGGTTTTAGACTTGAAAGTTAAAAACTTATGAAATTTAGAAAGAACTCGAAATTAAATAAGCATTAAAAATAAAAAATATTATCTGAAAAGAAAAAATGAATTAATGGCATTAGTGTCTGAAATGGAAAACATTGTGTTTATTATTTAAGTGGTTTAACCACCATAGCTGCCATTGATATCACACACAAAAACATATTTTATTAAAATTTATATTGAGGTCGGAGTCGGTACATTTTTACCGACTCCGACTCCAGCACCACCAAATTGACTCTGACTCTGACTCTCTGACTCCACAGCCCTGTAATGAAGCGTGACCAAATTTTAGCCACTTGGGTCAAATAGTTTAGGAGTAAGCCCCCCCCCCCCCCCCCCCCCCCCCCAATTTGGGGTCAGCAGCATAACCTCGTGATTTTGAAAGGTCATAACTCAGGATCTAATGGATGGATTTTAATGATTTTGGTGTCAAAATACTCAGAAAAGACAGCAGAATAACTTCGATTTTATGCACAGAGTGCATACATTCCATTAAAAAAAAGTTGTATTTATATTTCACATTTGACCTTGACCTCAGGTCAGAGTTCAAAATTCAAGGTCAGGAAAATTGGCATAAGTAAAGACCTTTAGATGAAGCATATTCAAGTAAAAAATTGGAGTGGGATCTCCATGGGTTTGCTTTCCACAAACATTTGAAATTGTGCATGTTGAAAATTTTTAGCATTTTATTTAAGGTAACTTAACAAATAGTTCATATACAGTATATACATATTATAATATAGCTACATACATGCTTTGATATATACCTATAGGTAAGCATCAAGATTTTTACAAACAAATTATTTGGTTCTCTAAAAGTATCAATAATTTTTATCACAAATCCTCTATAATTTTTGCAGTTAAAATAACTTTAAATTTAGGTGTTTGAAGTTTGAACAATGACTAACTTGTACAGATATTTCTGATGAATTAACACTTCATATTGCTATGCTGAACCTGAAAAATATAAATTTTATACCTATTAAAATTTAAGTAAAATTATCATGATAAGGAGTTGTTTAAAAAATTAATTAGCAAGGTAGGTAGTTAAACCCATTAGTTACCTCCCAAGGCCTAGGTGTGTACCTTGTTCCAATTTCTGAAGGACCTAGGCCTAGATACTCTGCAGGGTGCCAAAACAGGTTTTTTCATTCTCTATTAGTTTAGAGATCTTATATATTCTACTGTATGGCAGAAACAAGCATAGACATTGGGCACGCGCTTGTGGAGAAAATAAATTTTCTAACCTCTAAGCTGCTAGGATTCTAACCCAGGACCATTTATTCACAGTCACAGGCTCTAATGACTAGTGGGTTAGAGGGATTTCCGCTATTTAATAATAATTTAATATTAGGAAGCTGTACAATTTAAGATAAACTAATACTTAGAACTGTATTCATAAGTGTAATTATTAAAATATAGTTAATTACAGTATATAGGCATACATGTCAATAAGCAATTTAAATAGCAATACTCACATTTTCCATGCAGTTGTAAGTTTTTGATTATATGTTTTTGACAATAAGTTTGTATCCATTTTCTTGAAATTACCATACTTTTTAAGATGATGCTTTTTCAGGATCATATTGGCTTCATTGGTTTCCTTTTTTGTGATTGTATATGTTCTTCCAGTAGCTGTCATTGGGTTTATGATTATGAGGATGTTGGACAAATCTACTGTTAGTATATCAGGATTTTCAGGATAAGTAAATGACTTGTTTGGGCCACAAGGGTGAAGGAAGTTTACTTTCACCTGACCCTCACCAGGATATGTTTCCATGACACACCCAATCCATCAGTGGTTATCATACTCCACTGTTACATATCCTGTGACATTTTCAATTAATTGAGTGACTTGTTGGGGGAAGTGAATTCCTTTCGACTTTCAACTGAGGCACTGTACATTTGTACTTCTAAACAATTTTTTGTCAGTGGTGTGAATGAATGTAATTTTTGAGTTCCTGGTATGGTTCTCACTTTTGATAAATTAGATCTAAAAATTTTCTTATTTGAGTATTGTTCTTGTGTTGCAAAGCTAAAAGACATTTGAGTCAATTTTAAGGAACAGAAATCAGAAAGATCTTTTAGGGACAGAATTTGATTTTCATATGGCCTATGAAGACTTTCTTTTGATGCTTCCCTTTTGATGGTTTCTCCGACACCATCCGATGGTCCCTTGCCATGGCTGGTAGCAAAAAAATGCCACCCAGCCTTAACTCCAAATTCACCATGGTGGCGGCATAAATTTAAAAAGTTTTTGCAGTTTTTGTATTGACCTGCGCATCCATCGGTAAAATAGATAATTCTGTTTAGTAGCTGAAAATTTGACTTAAGATGATTTATTGAAACTTTTGTGAATAGATGCACTGCAACAGTATCATGTGTATTACACTGAGATAATAGTTAGAGAGCTGTGATTTACTTTTTCTTGCTCTTTGTAATAATAAACCCATGGATGAAGAGTCACTTGGCAATTATTCCAGTGAAATCCTTGAGCACAATCTTGGACTACAAAGGAATAGTTTTTTGGAAAAGTCCCCAATCACCAAAAAATTGCCTTCATCCAGTTCATTTTTTCTTTTTTCTAATACTTGGCTTGTTGTTTGGCAATGAAATCATGATGCCTTAGTCAAGAAAAAGGTATCTAGGAACTGGATTTCATCAATACATTTTTCTTTGTAACATGCAAGAAGAGTTTTCTTTAGTGAATCAGGTTGAGGGCATTGATCACACACTCCTAAATAGCAAGAAGGTTGACTTTTGTCACAAATAATTTTGGCTAAAGCGCAGTGGTAACTACTCAATGGAGTTTCTTCCTCACTGGTAATTTCTGCCATTCTAGAACCCGTCATCATTAACTTAACATTCTGATGAATTGTGCAGATGCACACACTATGCATC
>JAJOZX010003921.1:0-2500 GCA_023014485.1 Bathynomus jamesi
TATATATTTATTTCATTAAGTGTTCGCCATTTATTATGTGTTAAATTAGCATCGCTTTAATTACCTGCAAATCAAGATCTTTGCTAATTGGTGATTTCCAATCATTCTGGAAAATACTGCAATATATTAACGTTTGTGGTCGGTTATTAACCTCACACACACACACTATATATATATGCAAATATGCAATGACCGCGCAGTATATAAATGAATAGAAACGACATAAGTATTAAGGAACGTTTCTGCACACGAGGAGAGAGATAACGAAATAATGAAAAATGAGGCGAACCACCGCCCAGGCGGTTCGCCTCATTTTTCATTATTTCGTTATCTCCTCCTCGTGTGCAGAAACGTTCTTAATACTTATGTCGTTTCTATTCATATATATATATATATATATATATATATATATATATATATATATCTATATATGTATATATATAATATACACAGTATATATATATATATATGATGTGTGTGGTGTATTATATATATATATATATGTGTGTGTGTGGTGTGTGTTTGGTGTGTGTGTGTGTGTGGGTGTGTGTGTGTTTCCATTTGATGGAAACCCACAATCATTCACAAATGCTTTTCACTTCCTATATGAAAAATTCATATAAATTATGATTTTAATAATCACATTATTTAATATATGAACTTATCAAAATATATAAAAAAAAGCATTTTGTTTTATTAAGAATTTAAACTACTTTTCGCTTCCACGCGTAAAGATTAATTCGATTATAAGACCCAAAGACACTTCTTAAATAAGCAAAAGAATTATGAAATGACTCAAGATTTCTCCTCATAACCTCTTAAGATGAGAAAATTTAAGATAAGCCCGTCAGCCACACATGGAACGGTGCCACCATCGAGAGGCGTCCGTATTTCAACGTAACAAGAGAGGCGGAGTCGCTTAGCAGTTCATTTCATAAGGGAACATTATTTCTAAAAGCACTCGTAGATTCATGATCTGTAAAAGTGACCTTACGAAACGACGCATTAGAGGCGATGAATAAGAGCGCATCTCGGTAAGACCTCAGTGATTCCTCGCCTAGAGATCACCTGCCGTAGTTGCTGATAAAAAGTTCAATGATAGGTTCGCGTGCGGCGTTTCAATTGTCTCCACGGAAGCTCCGCACACCAAGGTTTACCCCGCTGCCGGGATGGTGCTAAGAGGCGGGGTAAGCATACTGACTGTTTCCATTAAAGGTTTGATTTAATCTCCACTTGTCGAGTATGACAGCATTAGTTATCGTCCATTTCGTCTACGCGGATGGAGAGAATACATCACATAATACATAATTTTACTTTTATACTGAATATTTAATAATTATAATTGATATACATCATTTTTAATATCAATTTCATATATTATCGATATTCTTCTTAAATATATGAATAAAATAATGAACACACTGTAAACTTATTTTTTGGTATTGAAAAAGTATTAGGAAAGGTAATCTATGTACACCATAAATCATTTCTACACGAAAATCGTAAATTTATCATATTTAAAGTAGCAGTGTATATATATATATATATATATATATATATATATATATATATATATATATATATATATATATATATTTAATATTTAGAAAACAGATTTTTCACAGACTACGTTTTAGATATGAGTAAAAGGTTTTATTGTTCCACCTCCATTTTCGATATGAGCAGCTCGCAGCGTCATTATAGGAGTCATTTCACTGACTAGACAACAGTACGTACCTCATCACTACTGAGAAGCTAAATATCGTTTTATTGCGCTCAAAGTACAGTAGTATTTGCGTTCGTAATCCTTTTGTATGTTCAGTTGTCATTAGTTTTGTATTATAGAGATTCTGAACATTTTAAGCTCCGGGTGCGTGATTCATCGGGAGTAAGATGCATTGCAATCTTGTTTTCTTGTTGAGGTAACATTCGAGACCGGTATATACATATTCCCTGACGAGGTGTATTGTTGAATACGCAAAAAGCCTTGGGATCGCTTTTTAATTTTTTCTTGTGGGTGTGCATCATATTATAGATACTTTAACTTGTTCCTTGTGGGTGTACATCATATTATAGATACCTTACTTCATGCTAACAGTCGCACACAGTCAGTATACTTGTTTGAGCGTATTCCTGTTTATTCCTTCCTGTTCTGTATTTTGTTGCTGATATCTCAAAACATTATAGAGTGTCTCAGAAGTCGCACACCATAGGCTAACATAGCTTTATTTATTGAATAATAATAATAATTATGAAGCCTATGGTGCGCGACTTCTGAGACACCCTGTATATTTTTATTATTATTTATTTCATGAAGTGGTTTCCTAGTTGTGAACTTTGATTTAAGCTGAAGGAATTAGAGAGTGTAGTAATTATATTTTCAGGTACGTAAACGTTTCGGAAAATACTTAATTCCATCTTCAATTCGTATTGAAATTTGAGAATTAATTTTAATTCACATGAAATTAATTTAGGAAATTATTTTTTAGTAATAAGAATA
>JAJOZX010003921.1:7500-15000 GCA_023014485.1 Bathynomus jamesi
ACCTCAGCATTTCCTTTCTCTCTCTCTCTCTCTCTCTCTCTCTCTCTCTCTCTCTCCTCTCTCTCTCTCTCTCTCTCTCCATATATATCAACAGATAGTAAAATTTCTAAACATGAGACTATAAATTTGACAGGACATACTTTCGTCGTCACTATACGACTAACTTAACCTCAAAAGATATATATATATATATTATATATATATATATATATATATATATATATATTATATATAATATTGACATGTGTTGAAGGGCAAGTCTAAAACAAATTCAAAGTTAAGCTCGTTCGTGAGAAAACTATTTCCTTTTAACATTATATATGTTTCAGGTATGCGAAATTTTGTATTTTGTTTTACATATTCTATATAGTAATATGTATAACTGACTTGAATTTTCTCTCTCTCTCTCTCTCTCTCTCTCTCTCTCTCTCTCTCTCTCTCTCTCTCTCTCTCTCTCTCTCTACATATAGTAGCGAGTTTTTGGACTATTTTGTATGAACGAACAAGATTGAGCTTCTGAAATGCAGGTGCATTTGTATGGTCTCATGGAGAACACACAAACTCGCAATGCATATGAATCATGCGGAGGAACCTTGGAACATTGTAATACCCGGAGTGTCTGTTATGCAAACTAACGACAAATGCACGTACGAAGGATTATGAATAAGAATACTAATTTGAATATGAAAAACAAAGTATTGTATTTGTTTCTTCCAGTAGTGATGAATTGCGTATATAAAGAAGGCTGCGTCACCTGCTCGTACCCTGAATAGGAGGTATATACTGCAATGGTTCGTAAAACAATGAAATAGTTTTTTATCGAAAGTTTAATCTGTTGAAATTAATGTCCCGCGTGTTGATTCAAGTATATATATATATATATATATATTTATATATATATATATATTAATCTCAGGAAACCATTCTGAGTTCAATCCCATGTTGTGTGTGTGTGTGTGTGTGTGTGTATATATATTATATATATATATTGGCGCTCATAAGTAAGTATTCGTACAGAGAAATATTTAAGTTATATTCGTCCTTATCTTTTGTACCATGCATAAGATCGTTATGAAAACTTTACCGTTCGTTTGGAAAAAAATTAACGAATAGAAAAATTAGTTTAACTTCAACATATAACGTAAAACATCAAAGAATTTGAGGAAGATAAAAAAAAATTAAACTGCAAAAGTTTTCGTACATTTATTTACAAAATTATTTAATACTTTGTGTGTCCACCTTAGGCTTCAAGAATTTAAATTTTTTATCAGTAGTTGGCTGTTTATTGATTAGAGATTGTTGGCAATTCTGAATTCTAGAAATTTTTCTTTGAATCTTCAAGGAAGACGGATGACTGTATAAACTATTGGTAAGTAATTGGTCGTCGTGGTAAACCGCTGTCTAGAGACCTTAAGAGTTTTGTTATTGCTGCACACGAGTCTGGAAATAGTTA
This sequence comes from Bathynomus jamesi, assembly GCA_023014485.1. Classification (NCBI taxonomy): domain Eukaryota; kingdom Metazoa; phylum Arthropoda; class Malacostraca; order Isopoda; family Cirolanidae; genus Bathynomus; species Bathynomus jamesi. The sequence continues at coordinate 8,954 of JAJOZX010003921.1, forward strand.
TAGGAAGCTAGGAGAAGAACTTCGAATTCCATTTACGACGGTTGCTGCAGTTATAAAGAAATGGAAAGGCTTTGGAACAATCGAAACTCTATCAAGGTGTGGACGACCTTGCAAGATTTCAGAACATACAGCTAGACGGATTAAAAGAATGGCTACTGCGAATCCACGAGTGACTGCAGGTGGTATTTGCCAAACATTAAGACTGTCTAAGATCGATGTCCAACCCTCTACTGTACGTCATACATTGAAAAGGATTGGTGTACGTGGAAGAGTTTTACGAAGAAAACCTCTGCTACGAAAAGCGCACAAAGAAACTCGTTTAAAGTACGCCAAGGATCATAAAAATGATGGATTTGCATTCTGGACGAAAGTTCTCTGGACAGACGAGACCAAAATTGCATTATTCGGGAACAACGAGCAATAGTATTTAGCAAAAATCAAATACTGCATTCGAGGCAAAAATCATTCTTCCTATAGTTAAACATAGTGGTGGTAGTTTGCTTCTTTGGGGATGCTTTAGTGCTTCTGGACCAGGAAAGCTTGTTGTCATTAATGGAATCTTGAATTCGAAGAAATATCAGGAAATTTTTGAAAAAAAATATATTGCCTTCAGTTCAGGAGTTACGAATGGGTTGCATTTGGGTACTGCAACAAGATAATGATCCAAAACATAAAAGTAAGAACATCATGAAATGGCTTCAACAAAAGAATTTCAAGCTTCTCGATTGGCCCAGTTAAAGTCCAGATCTCAATTTAATCTAGAATTTATGGTTTGATTTGAAAAAAGTTGTTCGCAAGAGAAACCCTTCGAATCTAATTGAATTGCAACAATTTTCTTTAGAAGAATGGGCTAAAATATCTATTGAGATATGTCGAAACTTTGTAGAAAAATACCAAAACGAATCACTGAAGTCATTCAAGTAAAAGGTGGACACACGAAGTATTAAATAATTTTATAAATAAATGTACGAAAATTTTTACATTTTAACTTTTTTTTATTTTCCTCAAATTCTTTGATGCTTTACAATATATGTTGGAGTTAAACTAATCTTTTTATGTGTTGAATTTTCTAAACAAGCGGTAAACTTTTCATAGCTATATCCTATGTATGGTACAAAAGATAAGGATGAATATAATTTAAATATTTCTCTGTACGAATACTTATGAGGGCCACTGTACAGTATATGTATGTTACACACAGACGGTGCATGGAACAAGGAACACTTCTGAGATATTAAATCCACTATAGTTCAAATAAGTAATGGTAAATGGCAAATACTGAACTTTCTTGTTTTCATGATGGAAGTCCAACGTGGGCAACGGGTGACTAGCAGTATCACTAAAGGTATCTCAGGGAATCATTTTATGAGTTGTCGCATATATATATATATATATATGCTACCTTCTTGACTGAATTGGAGAGAGGCAATGATGACATCATTTTTTTTATTTGAATTATACAAACTATGTGTGTTCCACATTTTTTATTGCGTACTTGGAGTGCTCATTGCTTGAAATTAGGGAGATATAAAACTCGAGTGGAATGACCTGCGTACCACTAGAAAAATACCCTTGGGATAAAGAAATTGTATTTAAAAGGCTGTGTAATGTTGTGTTCCTTTCAGTTTAGTGGTTTGTTTATGAGTAAGCACACCTTTGTAATACGTATTTTTATTTGCATTATTAAAAACATTCCGTTATCATTATTTCCTAAAGCAATTTCTCAAACTTGGTATGTACAGTAGTTTTTCGGAGAATTGGTATTAGTGTTGTCACGCCATGGGGGCCAGGTACCCCGGGGACTATAGTAATTAATTTGTCTGTTATGCGCAACGGTTATTTTTAGTCAACGCGTCTCTTCTCCAAGGTGGAAACGTGTACCACACTCAGTTTTTCTCTTCAACCAAGACCCTTTCAGTTTGTTCCGCTAAATCGGTATAATTTCTCAGTGTACACTCACTTTATCACTGTACAGTTGATATGTCACTTACTCTTCTTCGATTTAAGTTCATTTTTGCTCAGTAATTGTCCTTCAAAGTATGAATTATTTTAGAAACTTTATTCAGACCTCAGTTACTTTTATACTCCGCATTCAGTTTTTCCGGTTTAAGAACAAAGTATTTTCAAATAAGGGAGCGAAGGGTAATTTAGATGATTTGGGTTCCAAGCTATACTACAAGGAAAATAACTTTCAGTTTCATGTTTAATTCATACACACACACATATGCCACGAAAATGCGACGGCCGGAATTTAAGAAAAGGACAAAGCAATATTTCAGAATTTCCCTCAAAAAAATAAGAAATGTCACTCAAAACTCCTTTCATATATTCACGGTTAAAAAACAATTAAATTTCAAACAAGCCTTAGTCAAAATTTCGAAGTTACAAAATAAAAACACAACTTATTCAAGCAAGTGTAGCAAATCGATTATGTATACTGTGTAAGTACGTATACACTACGTACAGAAAGAACGTGTCAGGTCGACGGTACTTCATAAGATTCCCCCCGGCTCAATGAAACTGGGCATGAGCTTATATATTTCAAAAAGTTTGGGTGGAGTCAACCAAATCTGACTGCCTTAACGGTGGGGTTTCCATTCAATTTAACCACTCACCAGCTAACGGGATAGCTTCATTAATAGGGATTGGGTTTCCCTTGGAGAGGGTTGGTTCTTGATAAGGCAACAAAGATTCCGAAAGAGGGTATAGTTTTACACGAAATTTTAAATCAGATAAGGAATCTATGGTTTGACCAAACAAACTACTGGAAGATTATAAAATAACTTGTAAACACAAGAAATCAGCGGCAGCGTGATAGAGTTTCGACTGCCCCGGTCAGTAGGTTACAACTTAGGTGAGGGAAAGAATTTATGCGTTATGTAGACGTTTATATGTTATGTGGTGGCCACATGAAAGGAAGAAATCTAAAAACATTCAGAATTGACGTAATTTTGATGAGCGTTTTATATTTTTAATATTCTTATCCATTCTGTTTAAATGGATTTCCTTATGCTCGACGCCTCGGGAGGGCATTAGTACGACCTATTAAATATGGCGTAACGTTCTACACAATGAACTTTCTATGAACTAAGTAAAATCTAGCTATGTATGATTCACGTTTGAGACCTCAGAATAATATGCAAAATTATTTTCATGTTTATACAAAATCAAAATAATATGCCATAACAGCGAACGTTTTGCCTTAGGCTAGTCAGCATGTTCTCTCTCCATAGCAGGAACTCATTTTCATTGTGAAGTTTAACATGACGTACGATTCGTACAAGAAGTGCCAAACGGCATATCCATGAAGGAATCTGGAATCAAGAAAGCGTCATGTAAGAGCTCAATTCGAAAAATTATGAGAAAACAGGGAGTTAGTTGCCGATCAGCTTGAATGTGAGAGTAACTAAGCCTTCATGGTGTTCTGATTTTTGTATAAAATTTAAGATAATATTGTACAGGGTGTCCCAAACGTCAGGATACAGAGTAAATTTATTTATATTAATACTGTTTGTTTTCTCTGTTCCAGGTGAGACATGGATGAAAAATTAACGAAAGATGAGCGAGTGAAGTTAGTCTTCACATACGCAAGAGAAGAAAACACGTACCAAGGAGGAACTGAAGAATCAAATAACGACTGACTGTTCTAAGATTTCCTCTGTTATGTTGAGACGCGCGAGGATGTCACTCAGACTCAGAAGAAGAATTGAATAGTGTATCGAGGTTAGTGGTCGTCAGTTTGAGCATTTGTTATGAATAAACCAATACAATGCATGAAACGGATTATTTCCCCTATGTGTCATAACTTCTGGGCCACCCTGTACATTGTTCTGAGGTTTCATTTGCGAATCATACATGGATGGAACTCAATTCAGGGAAAATTTAACCATAATAAGTTAATTTGTGTAAAATGTTATAGTATGTTTAATGTGTTGTGCTAATTAAAAAACACCCAGAATATATATATATATATATATATATATATATATATATAATATATGATGAATAAAACCACGAAGGGAAAAGATGCACCACTTTGTGTTTTCTTTTCCCTTCGTGGTTTTATTCATCATAAATATTTTTCACGTGTCACTTTCGTGAAATAATTTTCATATATATATATATATATATATATATATATATATATATCCTTTCAACCTTTCAAAGGTTCCGCGGGATGATGCCTCATTTGACGAAGCTCAAGCTTGTCGCCCCTCCTCTCGAGTTGGCCTGGTGAAGTAGTGAGTTGGTTTCTTGTACTCACCACCTCACATAGCCAGGTACACCCGCTCATTGGGGATTGTTCTGAGCCAGGCGTCTAATCTTCTTTTGAAGATGTCTACTGCAACACCATTCGTGTTCCTTAGGTCTTTGGGCTGCTGATTAAACAGTTTTGGTCCTCTCACAACAAAACTATTTTCTTTCAGGGTTAAGGATGTTCCCTGTCTAGCCTTTAATTTGGGAACACGACAGTCTTCCTTTTCTACTTTCCACTGTTGTTTGGGGAGTTACAGGGTTCAAAGTAAGATTAGGGACTAGTTTTTCCATTATTTTCCAAGTGTAAATAATGGTGTATCCTTCTCTTCTTTCCAGTGAATATAGGTTTAGTTCGCGTAACCTTTCCCAGTAATTTAGTTCTTTGCACTCATTGATCTTGGCTGTGAAGCTTCTCTGAATCCCTTCTAGTTATCTAATGTCTTCTTTTTTATATGGGGATGTTAGGACCGAGCAGTATTCCAATTTGGGTATGATCAGTGTTTTCAGTAGAGGAATCATTATATTCCTATCCCTTCGTTTAAACTTTTAAAGGTTCTCAGTATCTGCCTAGTTATTCTCTTTGCTCTGTTTACTGTTATTTTATTTTGTGTTTCAAATTTCGCATCATCAGTCATTACAACCCCTAAATCTTTTGCTTTAGAATTTCTCTGAATTTCCTGTCCATTTGAGGTATAATATTCCATGGATTTTAGGTCTTCTCTTTTTCCGTACCTAAACAGCTGAAATTTCTCAGTGTTAAACTTCATATTGTTGTCTTCCGTCCACTTTTAGATTCTGTTCATGTCTGTTTGTAGAGATCCTATATCTTCTGGGTTTCTTATTTCTACTGATCTTTGTGTCATCGGCAAAGGATGTTACTGTGCTGTCTCTGGTAACGTCCTCATCTATGTCAGTTAGCATGATTATGAAGAGTAGTGAAACTAATACTGTTCCTTGTATACATGTTCCTACTTCCTAGTATATGTATATATAAATATATATATATATATATACACATCTTCCTTAGCCAGCCCCTGTGCCTCAGTAGACAACACCGTTTCCTTATAAGTAAAATGAAGAGACTGAGGCGGGTCGGGTTTGAATCCCGAAGATGCTAGTAATAATTATCCAAGATTTAGCGCAATGGGCCGCATTAGTTGGCCTGAGCGCTGTGCCATTTTCTGGCCTTCCTTATTCTTTCCAGTTAAAGAAATATGATGATTATAAAGAAAAGTAAACTACTATGAGTAATAATAATAATAATAATAATAATATTAATGATGATGATGGGGGTTGTTTAACTCCTTCGCAACATCTTAGGTCATAGGACGGAAGGTGCCAACAGCTTTGTGTGGAATCCGAACCATCCCAAGGTCGATACATAATCTGGGCACAAAGGACGATCTCCCATCCAATTACTTTCCAGACTTAATGTCGTTTAAATTCACTGATCAACAGGAAGCGGTGTTACAACACTGTCAACGATGTAGACTGTGAAGAGTAGTAAGTTACTTGTTACCCAGATTTTAAAGTTAGTGTCAAGCAACTCATTGTAGATATTTTTGTTTATACATGCAGAACCGGTGACCTCCAAAACAACTAAGGACGCCATATAGATGAGGGTTTAAAGGCAGGCGAAATGAAAGTTACTAAAAGAGGTCAAGCTCTCATTAGATGTCTTGACGTTTCGGCACAAGCATGATTACCCTTCTCAAGAGTTAGCAGAAGTTAAGAGAGGCATGCATTGAGAAGGGCATGCGATTCTTTTGTTTAGCGAGTCAGGTATTGTG
>JAJOZX010003921.1:25000-67500 GCA_023014485.1 Bathynomus jamesi
TTCGTTTACTGTAGCAGATGCGCCCTGTTTATTCCTCTAATAGTTCAGTAATATATAACTAAGTTTACAGTCAAGTTAAACGCTCGTAATATATTCACCACCTTAAAATACTCTTAACCTACCTTTAGGGCCAAGTTAAACGTTCTCAATATACTTCATATTTAAAAAAACACCTCTTAATATAGCATATTTTAATGTCTGTGGCCGCATATTTCCATCCTCGTCGGCACTCTATGACCATGACACAGACCATTTTTCTAACCTATATACATAATTCAATGTTCATTAGAATGCATTAGAATACTGTTCGCATATACTATTATATATATATATATTTGTGTGTGTGTGTGTATATATATATATATATATTATATATATATATGATGAATAAAACCACGAAGGGAATTTATTCATCATAAATATTTTTCACGTGTCACTTTCGTGAAATAATTTTCATATATATATATATATAATATATTTATTTTTTTGTCCCATAATTATCTGATGATTATCCGATAATTTATAAAAGAAAGGCTGCCACAAATCCCCTGTAAGTACTGTGAAAATAGGCAACAAACGAATGTATAAAATAAACACATATAGTTAAAAACGTATACAAAGGATGGAGGTCGATTATTAACTTACGACGATAGTGTATTCATGACTAATGGGTCTCGGATGCTCTTATCTGTTACCTATAATGGACCCGTCTTGTAGATCTGCCCTAATGAACGACTAATTAAAGCCAAAAACAATTTCCTTTCATGGGAAACTATCCACTGGAAACTGTGGCATTGTCTCTTTTTTCATTGTGCTATTTTACCTGCATAAACACACATACGCTACTTTCTACCTCAAAACACATACTATATATATATATATATATATATATATATATATATATATATATATATATATATATATGTTATATCGACAGTAAATGATTTTCAAATGTTAATAAACTTCAGACCCTACTTTATAACTATATATTTCCACTTTAACATTTAACGCGCTTCTCTCTCTCTCTCTCTCTCTCTCTCTCTCTCTCTCTCTCTCTCTCTCTCTCTCTCTCTCTATCTATCTATCTATCTATCTATCTCTCTCTCTTTCATAACTGAGTAGTCACATAAAGTACATGAAAAGGTCACGTAAAAGCTAATAATTGTATACTAGTTTAGGTATGATTAAAGTAATTGAAACTTTTGGTCGGTGGTTTAATTTTTATTCACAAACCCTGTTTCAGACTTTATATTTGCCGCGTCACAATCTAAATTATTTTCAATCTCCAATTGAGTTTTTCTTTACAAATTCATTCACAAAATTCGATATTGATTAAAATAGATAATGATAAGAACATATGAGAACTGCTAATCTGTACTGGCATTTCTCTCCTCGATGTGACCCTTCAAGCTATACAAGTAATTAATATGAAATTCTGAGCTTGATTTAGTATTTAAACAGTTAATCCAACATGCGAGAAAATCTCTATTATATCTCGTCTGCCAAAATGCAAGTTAATTTGTAAACGCAAGTTATATTGTTCACTTACATAAGGCGTTACGTAACGCTATCATTTGTTTACAAAATAAAACTAAAATCCCAATAAATTTTAAGTATAACAAAGTAATGAATACTATTTCTAAAAAAAAAATGTTTGTACAGAGATTCATTGAATATTAGACGTTTTTCTTGTAGATTTGAACGAGCAAATAGCAATAAATTGCTTACAAAGTCAAATAACATAAGTCAAATAACGAAGGTTTTTCTTAATACTACCATGAAAACAAGTAATAGAAATTGACGAGTCTTTCTAAGTCAAATAATGAGAAGTTCAATATTTTTATAATAATTTAACTGTTCATAAATCTTTTATTGGTTTATAAAGTAAAGCCAGACTGGAAATTTCATTTTATTTCGATTTCCGAAGTATGCTAAGTAACTTCGTAATTGAATTTCGCCAACATTTCAACCCATTATAACCACCTACAACCATATATATATATATATAATATATAAACCACCTATAGCCGTATATATATAAAACGACATATATATTTTTGTATTAAAAATAGAAGCAAAGATGTCATACTTTGGTGGAAGTGTATTTTATCTGTTAGAAATAGAAAAATTCTATTGGCATCCCATTTCCTACGAAGTTTGTGCATGATACTAAATACAATACATAAATGAGCTTGACTATGATTAGGAGAATAGATGTACAGGATGTCAAATATTTTCTGAATTCATCATGTTTTTATTTTACATATATAATTTATTAAAATTACAAAAAACGTGTCTTGTTCTTGTAATTATAAAACGTCCAACATTTTATTAAATGTTTTTAAGTAGTTAATATCTAACTATTTAATTAATACATAGTTAATTATCTTCACTGCATGTGTGATATAAGAATGAAAATATAGTATTTTACAATAGTAAGATTTGGTCACATTCTAAAAGAAATTTCAACATTTTGCTAAACATGAGTTTGTCACAGGCTTTTCCAGTGAAATTGATCAAAGCATGTTATTCCTCAATTTAGATTGTCTTCAAATGATTCCCAATGATTTCCAATGATTAAGTTCTAGATTTAAAAAATTATTTTGCTGAATATTGCATTGCAGTAGACATTTTGTTGAGTACCTGATTTTATAGCCGTCTTTCTGGAACTTGAGAAAGCTAATTTTGTAATATTTTCATTCACAAAAATTAGTTTTCCTCTGTTCTCTGTACTCAGTTGCCAAATTTTTGTTGGGATGAAACTAAATGGATAAACTATTTAGCCGACTGTAAAAACAGATACTTAGCGAAATATCTACTCCAAAATACAGCAAAATAATTAGTAAAACATTTAGAAATTAATCATTTAAAATCAATGGAAAGTTAATGTTAAGCAAAATGTTAAGGATTCTTATATAATACATTAATCTTGTAATGATACTGTATAATACTGTATAATACTGAATACTGTATAATATATACACCACACACACATATATATATATATATATATAATAATTAAGTCCTAAATTACTTCTTACGATGCTGAAATCCACAATTAATAAGTTTTAAACGCACACTATCATGATTTACGACTGAGATTATTTTTACAGAGAACACATGTACTGTAAATGCACTGGGGATCGGTTAAAGAGTCACGCATAAAAAAATAATTAATGGTAACGTGAAACAGGTGTAAAATAATTGTAAAATTGTGTATATAACTTTTCCCAACCTGTGGTAGTAGAAGAAGATATAAGAATTAGGAGTAAATCAACATATACGCGTATATACATATATACACACACACACACACTCGTACATATATTATATATATAATATATATATATATATATATATATATATATATATATATATATATATATATGTTCAAACTTCTATGATTTCAAATTATAATTCTAGTCTTTTCACTAATTATTTTGCTAGACATTGAAATGGAAAGTGTTTTACAGTCGGTTAAATGTTTTAACTATTTAGATTTGTCCCACCTTTTTTCTGAAGCTCCAGAAAGTTGATGTTGTAATCTTTCTATTTAAAAAAATTAGCTTTCTTTCTGTTCTCTTCTTTGCTCAACTGTCAGATGCTTTGCCAAATCTAAATAGTTAAAACATCTAACCGGTTGTAAAACCATGCCCTCGCTCATTGCCCTCGTAGATGTTTAACGAAATGTCTACTTCCTCCAATGTCCAGCAAAATAATTAATAAAAATATCTAGAAAATTAACCATTTGAAATCCCATGAAATTTGAGAATCTCTGGTTAACGAAATGTATAGATTTACGATTTAGATGGTTTATGCTATTCAGTGAATCAACAAATTTCATTCATTCATTACTTATATCTTTCGATAAGTCGAGCCAAGCATTTTCACAGAAATAAACATAATACTTTTATCTGTAATTCCAAACACCAAATTTTTTACCTTTGGTTTGGTTATAAAATTATTTACAGAATTCATAAACAATGTATAATATTATTATTTTCTACAGTAACCTTATTTTGATCATTTCGGTTATTTTGATTATTTTAATATGATTGATTTTACGGCAAATATGATTTATATTATGATTTAAGGAAAGGTGAACGCTCAAATTAGTTGTAAGTTCGTTGAATAATTTTGCTATTTATAATCGGGTGGAACGTATTCCTTTAAATCTTAGCTATATATATATATAATATATATATATATATATATATTATATATGCCATAAATCAACCATATAAAAATTCCCTTTTTTTTCTTATAATTAAAATAACTGGTAACTTCAAATAATAATAATAATAATAATAATAATAATATAATATAGATTCCTCTCTGAATACGCAAATATTTGATTTAAAAAATTATAACTCTTTATACGTGTTATTAAACACAAACTAAAAGAATTATTCCCATAACGAATATCAATCTACAGGGTGTCCCGTAAGTCTGGACCCATAGGGAAAAATAATAAAATTACAAAATAGTCCAAAAATGTATTACATAATCTGTTCAAAGTGTCCGCCGTTGTGTCGCACACATAGTTGAAGACGCAATCTCCACTGCGACAGCACTTTCTGAATCACAGTCGCAGAAATTTCTTGACACGCCTCCACAATGCGTGCTTTAAGGTGGAAAATGTTCTGAAGTTTGACCTCGTACACTTTGGCTTTCAAGTGGCCCCACAAATAAAACTCCAGCGGAGTAAGATCATAATAAAAAAATAATAAAAATAATAATAAAAATAATAAAAAAATATATTATAAATAAATTTTTGGACTATTTTGTAATTTTATTATTTTTCCCTATGGGTCCAGACTTACGGGACACCCTGTATGATTATTATAAACCATCTACAGTATTTTCTTAGCAATATCTAAAAAATATTTAGTTAGCAATGTACAATTTCGGAAAAAAATTCGCCTATAAAATTTCTTATAAGCATAAAAAATTAATGATTCGTAAGATTTATTAATTTAACAGTAAGAAAATAAAAAAAACAACAACACGCAATCATTACTTATTAGTAATTTTTTATGATTTTTAAAAACTGTTTCCAAGCTAACGTTTAACTGAAACGTACATTTGAGGAAAGCTGAAAAGATATATAAAGCATAACATTATTTTAGTATTGCCATTACGTAAAATTGAAATGCCTCCCTTGTGTGCAATACGTATTATATTTACGCTAATTATTATTACGCTAATTATTATTACGCTAATCATTATTACGATAATCATTCGCGCACGCACATGAATCTTTATTTCAAATTGTACAGTAAGATAATTGTAATTGCACAAACATTTATTTCCAGTTTATATATAAAAATGTTTACCATAAACTATGTTTGGAGACGCCATTTTTAGAATGAATAAAAGTTAAATCAATTAGATAAATAAGTGAATATAATATAATAAAATAATGAATTCCAAAAATCAGTAAAAATTCATATTTATTTTGGAAACAAAAAACAAAAAAAATTTTGGAATATATTCAATGAATCGTATTTGATGTTCCCTGACCGAAAGTGTTAAATAGACACTAAAAGAAATTTGAACATTTTCCTAAACATGAAATTGTCCTTCTTACGTTTTAGTAATTTCAAATTATTAATATCTAGATTTTTCACTTATGATTTTGCTGGGCATTGAAGTAGACGTTTCGCTAAGCATCTGCATGATTTTACAACCGGCTAAATGTTTTAACCCTTTTTAAGATTTGTCTCAAATTTCTGAAGCTCCTAGAAAAGTTGATTTCGTAATCTTTCCATTTGAAAATTGTTTCTTCTCCGTTCTCTGTACCCAAATGCCAAATTTTTGTTAGGTTAAAACTAAATAGTTTAACCGACTGTAAAACTAAATTCTTTGTGAAACATCTACTCCAGTGTCTAGCAAATAATTAGTGAAAATTTTATAGAATATATATATAGAATATATATAGAATATAGAATATTACGGAGCAAGTGTAGTTTACGTCCCCCTGACGCAAAAGGGGACACAAACTACACTAGGTCAAAGTTGGGAAACATAAACTACACTAGGATCTTTAGGAGACATTTTTAAATGAATCCATCAAATGAAACTTTAAAACTAACGAAAATATTACGACTTAACTTACCACTTGTCATATATATATATATATATATATATATATATATATATATATATATATAATAAACTGCGATTGGTTAGGTTAAGTCGTAATATTTTCGTAGTTTTAACGTTTTATTTGATTAGGTATACGCGGACAAAGTTGGGGAACGTAAACTACACTAGGATAATGTAAGGGAACGTAAACTACGCTTGGATAATGTAGGGGAACGTAAACTACACTAGGCACCACAGGGGAACGTAAACTATACTTACTCCAATATTACTATTAATTATATGTCCAACATTAATATCTGTTCGGGTTGTACAGGGTGATTCACTCGCTGGTAGCCCCAGAGTATCGTATTAGCGATACTCTGGGGCTGCCAGTGAGTGAATCACCCTGTATAATATAATGGAATGTATCATACTTTACTTCTGACCAAATATACAAACTTTTATAACAAAATCATTTTTTTTCCTAAAAACTGACATATACAGTATATATGTATACACACACACACACACACACACACACACTGTATATACTGTATATATAATTATATATATATATATATATATATAATATATATATTATACAGTATATATCAACAAATATCTGAAATGTATTAACAATGAAGAACCTATGTTGAAAACACTAAATTTGGCATCATTCTAAACATTTAAAATGGCGAAATAATTGTTTGAAAGAAAAAACCATCATTTAAATGTTCACATTATGAAAATAAATATTGAACGAATGATACCAACTTACCTCAAAGTGCAAAATGGAAGATACATACAAGTATATATTATATTCGAGTCTATTAACAATTCGTATGAAAAAATTCTGTTTATTATACACGTGCGGAATAATATAATTCATCTTTATTCATATATTTCTTTGTTATCGTAAACGACTTAAACCCAATTCGTTATTTCATTATAGTACGGGTGCGGCAAAAGTAACGCCCTTTTAATAATTGTATCTTTATATTTTATACAGTATAACCAACACAAAATTAATTAAATTCGTTATTTTTTAGTTTTACTGAGAAAGTACTTATTATTTTTCTTAAAATGCTGTATTTTTCTTAAAAACCTTATTATTTCTCTTAAAATGCTGTAATTGATTATTTCCTTCAATAAAAGGGAATAAACTAAAAAGGGCGTTTTTTTGTCGCACCCGTATAATCCGAAACCTTATTACCTTTAAAACCAAAACTGTATTTGTAAATTCATAATTTGCATTGATAATTATGATATATGCAGTGTAATATATACGTATCATATAATAAACTTATATATATATAATACGTATTATATAATATAACTTAATATAATATAATTTAATATAATATAATATGTATAATAGAATATAACTTAATATAATATAATATAATACGTATAATATAATATAATTAATAATATAATATAATACGTATAATATAATATAATTTAATAATATAATATAATACGTATAATATAATATAATTTTAATATAATAAATAAAATACCTACTACTATTTTCAATTATTTGATCTTAGTTTCCTCAAAACAGCAACGCGAGACTTGGTTTATATAATGGAACAGATGAATAAAAAGTACCTCTTTAACCGGGTTAAAATTAAACGGGTATTTTATAGTTAAACAAATGATTAACACTATCAAAGCCTTTTTCAATAAACGTTTCTCTTTTGTTTTATTCGTATTTCAAGTTACGAAACGAGTGACAGTAACGAGAATCTAAAACGAAGGAAACTGTAATATTTACAGCAACTTTCTCAATAAAGTAAATTTCCTCAACAATTGTCGTAAAAAATAATCAGATTAATTTCTAAAATCCTTTTTATTATCAACCAAAGACATGCACAACATCCGAAAACGCGTAAAGAGCCTAAAACCTTAAAATTTACAATATTTTTCATGGGTTCTCAGAAAGTTAAAACCATTTTATGGATCAAATTACATTCATCGCATACTGAGTTTTCATTTGACGATGGTCTAGTGATAAGATGCATCCTGTGGCTTATGGATCTAATGATGAATTTGGAAATCGCGATTAAATGTTGACCAATGATGATTAAAGGTATCTGAACACGCAGTTTCAACTTCAAAAATCGCCTGTAATTAATGATTGCTTTTAGCCTCTTTTTTTTTTTCCTTCGAGGGGGGGGGCCGGGGGGAGGAAGGGATTTGGGTACGTCGTGAAGGATGCAGAGAAGTAGTGAAAGGAATTTTATTTATCAAAACTGGTGATAAACCGCATTTTTCATTAAGAGTTAATTGTCTTATATAAAATAATATATCGCTAAACGATTTTCAATTGAGTTTCCATGTCAATGTGTGTGTGTATATATATATATATGATGCACACCCACCAAGAAAAATGAAACCTTATGGGTGTGCCTCATTTATTATTTCACATGTTTTTGTGAAATATTATATATATATATATATATATATATATATATATATATATATACACGTCGATGCACAACCACCACCACCACCGCGTCGCATCATATAAATACTAAAATATACACACACACACACACACACATATTATATATATATATATATATATATATATATATATATATATATATATATATATATATATATATATATATTATATATATATATAAACGTAAATATATATTTTATTTCGGACATTTTTTCGATGGCCGATCGTTCCCTTTTCCTGAAGAGAGACGGTCCATTTTAATTGCATAAATATTCTCAAAATGACCATAAACAAGAGGCGAAGCAACCCGATGAATTTCACTGTCTATTTCGAGGCCTTTAGAGACGATTCGCTTCTGTTGAGGACGGCCTTGCTTAATCGTTGGGTTCGCCTCGACCTGTTCCAGGGTAATCAAAGTCCCCTTTAGATGCCTTCCTCATATTTCTTCGCGTCTCCGGAGGGCGATGAATTTGGCACCTCCTCAGCGGTCAGCGGGGCAGAGAAACGATATACACACAAAAGGGAAGAGAACTACTTCGTATGCATACATAAAAATACAGAAGAGTACATGGACGAACTGTACATGTGCAATGGTACTTAAGAAAAGTAAACTCTGTTCTCTCAATCCACACACACACACACACACACACACACACACACACACACACACATATATATATATATATATATATATATATATAAGAATATAAAGAAATATACTAATATATATTTACTTTAAATTTACTTACTTTATTGTGTCGATATAATTTCTATGCAGTTTCACTCAAAGTAAATAATAATAATAATAATATAATAATAATAATAATAATAATAATCATAATTATTATTATTATTATTATTATTATTATTATATTATTATTATTACTTGAAATGCGATTTTAGTTGGTCTAAAATTGCTATTTTGGAAGTCGCATTTTAAGCTCATCTAAATTTAAAATCGAAATAAGAATCGGACCACATTTTAAAGAAGAGTAAAATTGTTTTAATAAACCAAATAAAATCAGTCGTCAATTGAAAATTAGGTTAATACCTTAAAATTTGAAGATAGTGAATGCATAGTTTATAATAATAATAATACATCACACTAAAAATCTAAATATACCAACGCGCTAACTACAGTAATTCATTAATTTTATATAGCATTTTACAATATATATATAATATATATATATATATATATATATATATATATATATATATATATAGGGTGAACCAAATGTAGGTGGACAGTAAATGATAACGTTTATTTTGAGAATACATATTTAATTTTTTTGTATACTATAATACAAAATAAAATTTAAATAAATTTAGTTATAATATTTAATATAATAAAACACAAACACCATAGTTATAATGAACACCATAGTTATAATATAATATAACACAAACCGTATTCAACCTACTGTCCACCTACTTTTGGTTCACCGTGTATATATATATATATATATATATTGTCCCTAAAGTTCTTTTATTGTTTTGAATGTAAATAAAAAATAATTATTATTAAAAATATGTTTTATTAAAAGGAGAAAACAAAAGAATACAACTATATATAAACTTTCTATATCTTCGATCATTATCCAGACATTGCAATCTTTCGAAATTGGAGAAAGCATCTTCAGTTTCCTCAAAGGTTATGGCGTTTATTTTCTGCTTAATTCTTTGTTTAAGGTCTTCCAGATATTGCGGTTTAGTTGCATAGATGGTGATTTTAATCCTTCTCCAAAGATAGAAATGCATGGTGTAAGATCGGGTGAGCCTGAAGCCCATGCAATTATGTAATAGTGCCACAGCGTCCACTCCACCTTTCCGGAAAGGTCTCGTCGAGGAAGGTCCGAACACTTACAACATAATGAAGTGGGTTCTCGTCCTTCTGGAAGATGAAATTTCCAAATGTTTCTATCTATACTTGAAACGATAAAATTTGAAACGCCTTCGTATGAGGTAGTGGTGACAGATGGGTCATCGAAAAAGGATGCCCCATAAATTCTTCCCCTTGTAAGATTAACCTTAAGGGGGTTTTGATCGTGTTCTCTCACTTCATGGAATTATCTCGTTCCAAAATTCCGTAGTTAACTTTGAAAATAACGTGGAAAGTAGTTTCCTCTGAGAAACATAACCATCAGGACCATCAGAACCATCATAACCATCAAAACATCATAACCATCAGTTCAGAACAGATACGAGTGCATACGTCCGCCATAATCGTCCCCCAAAAGTACTTGAACTAAGATAATTTTGTAAGGATACGGGATGAAGGATATCTTGTACAATATTATGGACAGTCGACCTTGACATCCTCAGCTCAGTGAGGGCACGATGTGTGTATATTTTGGAACATCGCTCGAAATATTCTCGGACACGTACGATGTCTTTGGGCTATAAGCATACCCTTCATGGTCGCGGTAAATCTTGAACTGAGACAGTTTCCTTAAACTTCGTCACTCGCTTATTTGTGACATTTTCGGTGCTGGATCTTTTCCATATTCTTTATCTAATTTTTTTTCTGAACTGTTATTACAGATCCATACATACTCTTCTTCTACAAACGCCATTTTTGTGTGGTGCACTGAAAAAATTCTGTTGTTAACCAAACACAAATGTTTTGAGGTTATTGTTGCTTATGTTAATTTACCCAAATCATTACTGTCGTTACTCCCGTAATAAATGAATTGTTAAAATGAGTGTACTCATAAAAAAATATGTTTTGAAGTTAACTATAATTTGTGGACGGACGTAAGCGGACTTCACTAAGCGGAAGTGCATAAGTAGGATTAGACAAATTTTAGAACAGAAACTGCCTAACTTTTGACACTTCTTAATGTATCCAAAACTCGTCAAAAATATCTATCTAAATTTCCCACAATTCTGCGTAAAAATAGATACATTCTAAAAGCAAAACCTGTCCGAAATCTAACATATTTTATTGCGTCAAAATGGAATTAGAAATGTAACATGTTTTTTCTCCACATCTAATTTGAAAATACAAATTATGTATATCATAATAGTATATCATTATAATATGTATATCATTATAATAATAGTATATTATAATAGTAATTTATAACCAAAAATATTAAAAGTAGATTCTGTTAACACTAAACTTCAGCTCTTTAATTATATAAACAATAATTATTTGTAGATAAAATATTTTTCATATGCAAATGTAAAAATAAATTAGTTACTCTTCCACTATAAATGTGACCAAATGAATATTTAATGTACTAATATAATGTAATTCTGCAATTCCTATACATCTTTTTTACAAAAATTCTCAGTTCTTTTAAACGTTTTCAAATTGGTGAAGAACTTCGATAAGCGATATATATGAATGGTTTATTATATTATTAAAACAAACGTCCAATACTACAGGGTGATCCACTCGCTGGTAGCCCTAGAGTATCGTTAATACAATAATCTGGGCTACCAGCGAGTGAATCACCCTGTAGTTGTAAAAGGTAACTCCTCCATTAATGAGTATCCTTGTGTAACTATGGAATACTATAAATTTGTAACACTATGTATTAATAGCCGAGTTCCATACATAAAATTATTTTTATCATCCTAAGCGAACATATAAAAACATTAAAAATGTCCATTGAGGCACCGTTAAATCGAGCTTCGCTGTACCCATTGGACAGGTTAACATTTTCAGTGTTTGTAATTGTTGGAGTGATTAAAACGACAATTGACGTAACAAAACTTTATTGTCACACCAACATTACTTTGAAGCTTTCGTAATTGGTATATTGAGTAATGTTGAGCAAATAACATTATGTTAATAAAATTAGTACTGTCGCTTCAACTATTTTTGTAGATAGGTGCCTGATATATAATAATGCCTGTTGCTGTCAAAACTATTGTTGTGGCTTCCTCAAGTGACCATTTTTTTCAGTGTAGCGTTTTAACATTAACGTATTTCCTTCATGGCTGTCATTATAGAGACAAAAATGAATTTAAAAGCCTACAGTACTGTCATACTATAAAATATATTTAGAAGTCTGCTCTGAGGGGTGTAACAAAATTCTCTACCAGATTTGGGGGATTAAGAAAAAATTATCTTGATCAGTTTGTCATCCAAGAACGAACAATTAAGGTTATTATCTGATGCTGATTTCCATGCTCATTCTAGGGTATTATTTAAAGAGCTAAACTACTAAAGCTCAAAGATGTAATCAAATTGGCACATTTTTTTTATTTACAAATTTAAGACAAAATCTTTAATTTGCAATGGGTATGATAATAAAAACCCACTCTAATAGACAGAGTTTATTTCCACAACAGTTTCGGTGCCCACTGGCATCCTCTTCTGTATCCACCCAAAGAGGATGCCAGTGGGCATCGAAACTGTTGTTGAAATAAACTCTGTCTATTAGAGTGAGTTTTTATTATTATATTTTTGACTTTCACGTAGAAAAAAGTGAAGTTTTTTGCATTTGCAATGGGTAAATAAATATTTTGTAACTTATCAAGAAATTCGCTCATATCAGACCAGAACTAAATCAAAGCATGTTATTCCTCAATTTAAATTGTCTTCATCTCAAAAATTACCCATTTTCATCGGGTTGAAACCATGGAATGATTTAAATGCTGATATAAAAAATATTTTTAATCTAAATTCGTTTTAAAAACAATTTGAAATCTCGATTAATAATAGAATACTAATAAAATCTAGGATTAAATGTACATTACTCTATTACTTATTCATTTCTAGTGTCTAATCTAGGATTAAATGTACGTTACTTGTTACTCTCCATCTCTCATGTCTAATACCGATTTTTTTTGTATAGTATTGGTATCATACTTTCAATAATGACTTTGTATTTGTTTTATAGCAATAATAATAATAATAATAAATAATAATAATAATAATAACTTAAGATTAATATATACTCTAATTAATAATTCTTATTCATGATTTATATTGTCAATTAATAATAATAATAATAATATAATAATAATAACTATCTGTTTTATTTTTAATTAAGAGCCCAGTGAAGCCTAAAGCTTAAGGGTCAAATTAAACAAAATAAATAGTCTAATTTTACAATTATTTATGTCAAAACAAAAACAAAAATTGTAAAATTGTGTTGATTTTATTACTAAAGTTTATTCAACTCAATTCAATTAAAAAATATTCTTTCATTTTGCTTCTCGCACCAACTTAATGCGATTTTGAAAGGAACACTGGAGTCGACCAAAGAATTCTTTGTCAATCCTGACGCTTTGCAAAACATCTTTGAGCAAAGAATTTCGGTCTTAGCCTCTTCGAATATTGTAGATTGCTACTTCAGTTCGTTATTCGACAACGCACCCAGATTTTCGCATGGATTTAAATCGAGTAAGTTTTAATACCATTGTTCGAGTTCAATTTACCAACCATTGCTAAATTGTCGTCTGTCAATACTACAGAAAGGTCCCTTAAGACCGCTAAAGAATTTTGTTACATCCGTAAATATTCACGCTTAATTTTTTGGTTTATTCAAAATTTCCTTTTTTATTTACATTCAAAACTGTAACAGGACTTTATGGAGACCCTGTATATGTATTAGTGATGTATCGGATGTCAGATTTCATACATCCGCGGATGCGGATGCCAAACTTTGACATCCGCGTGGATGCGGATGTTCATGCATAAATTTGCCGGCTTGATAATATGATAGTTTAAATTCATACTTAATTCATTAATTGACTTTCGATTTTTGGTTAGTTATAAATATTAGATATTCGATAATATTAGAGAGTAGATATTAGATAATATTATTTTGTAATTATAATTTTTTTAAATACACTCTTCTCTTTTTGGACGAGTTTTCGCCACACAACTGTGTGTTAACAGGATGCGGAACGGGGACCCAACTCGTCTTGCATCCCACCAACCACTTTCCTCAACCACCACCCTTTGGAAAGTAGTGTGCTTATGACATTGTTATGTATTGTAGCATGAACAATTAATTATACAAATACACAACAGACATTGCCAGTTACATTAAAGATCAAATGAAGGCTGCGCAAGTTTCACTATTTGAACTGAATGAGGGGCAAATTGTGGTTCAAAAATAGCAATTTAGTAAATAGTGCATATCCGCATCCTGCAGGTGCAGATGCGGATGCGGATGTTCAATTTTATGCCAATGTTCATCAAGTTTACATTAATTATATATTTATATAATTAGTTATTATTAATTATATGTTTAAATTTAATTAATTATTAATTAATTATTATACGAAGTGTTTAAAACCTTGTCTAGACTCTAGATAATCTTCAAGTATATCTATGGAAATATTGTTTACTACGTCAGGTATCAGTTACTGCACGTTTGTTGTCTATCATAACAGAAGCTACCTTAAATATATGTTCTAATCGTTCTGTTAATTTAAAATAATTTAAATAATTAATTATTAAAATAATAAATGTAATAATTGAGTAAATAGTACTTCCCTAGATATGGTTAAAGATAAGCTAGACAAGGTTTTAAAAAATTGGCAATAATTATTTAATAAATAATTAATTAAACTTAAATATATAATTAATAATAATAATAATAATAATAATAATATAATTATAATAATAATAATAATAATAATAATAATAATAATAATAATAAATATAATTAATAATAATAATAATGATATAATTAATAATAATAATAATAATGATATAATTAATAATAATAATAATAATGATATAATTAATAATAATAATAATTTAAGATTGTGAGTCTGGCCGTTAGTTATCGGAAAGCGTTTATGCTTAAGTCTGTTTTAGAGATATGAATATTTACTTTATTTCAGACTTTTCTCGGACACCCTGTACTATAATTTCAGAAATAGTTGAATCTACTATTTTGATAATAATTAATATATTAATAAACATCTACATCTACGTTTTGTATAAAACTTAAATGAAATTTATTGGGATTAAGAGCGATTTTTTTATAGTTAATTATTTTTAGTTAAAAACTCTTAACAAAGAGACACTCCAAGCGGTACATTTAATAATTAGTTTTATTGCTCAGACATTTTTGAATACATTTTATGATGTATCTGAAATTATGTATTCTAAATACATAATGTATTTATTATACCCCTTTGCAGTGAATAAACTCAGAATTGAAAACTGGAGCGCTGGGAAAAATGGTCTGGGAAGAAAAACAATTGTATGAACAATTTGTTCAAATCGTAAAAAGACCTAATTTAACCTAAGTTATTATAATGTAATTTAACCTAACAAGTTAAGTTAATTCCAGTTAGATTAGGTATGTCTATCTTTTATTATGTTAAGAATTTGGTTTTAGATAGAAAAAATAAGTAAATATTTAAATATTAAATTAAGTCTATTTTTAAAGTTACCATTTAAGTGTGAGATTTATTTGTCTAAAACATTCTTAATTATATTTATATATGGCCTCTGTATGCCGGGTCATAAATACCCTCTAAAAAAACCGAGATAGTATATTTAAACCCCTTTTTTTAAACTATTTTCGTGGAAAAAGGTTAATTTTCAGCAAAGTTCTTCAAGCCCCTTTTTAACCAGAAAGGACCTTTCAATGATACAAACATGAAAGAGGTTTCAAGTAAATTAACTAAAGAAGCGTCATGACGTCATAAAGAGAATACGGAGCTATTGAAGAATAGAGACCCCAGTCTTCTTTAGTTAGGCTTATAAGGCTAACTAACGAAAATATCACGACCTAACCTAACCAATCGTTAGGTTAACTGTACGCCCTTGACGATTGGTTAGGTTAGGTCATGATATTTTCGTTAGTTAGCCTTATAAAGTTAACTAAAGAAGGCTGGGGTCCCTATTCTTCAATAGCTCCGAGAATACGATGTAGTTTGAGTTTTAACATTCTCTCTCTCGATGGTATCACAACCAAATGTTTGAGTTAGGGGTTGTAAGAAATTTTGGTCTTAGCCAGGCATTATTAATAATAAAAAAAAAAAAATTAATCTTTTACATTTGCGGGAAATAAAATTTGACCAAAGAATAATTTTAAAATATCCTCACCCTTCAAAAAATTATAATTAGTAGGACATTTTTTAAAAATTTTCTTCACCAAAAGGAATACATTTCAAATATATTTACTCATTGTTATATTTTTGTGGCTTTTTAAAATCTTAGTTTTCAGCGTACTATTCACATTTGTACATATTTAAAGTAAGCTTTTCATTATCAGATACAAAACATTGAAGAAACAGTTATTTACTTTGAAAAATAATAAGATTTACTTTGAAAAATAATAAGATTTATTTACATATGACTTTCACTTGAGGTTCTCTGAACAAATTTTATGGTAAAGTTAAATATTTTATAGGCTTTTTTTTTTAATTGACAGGTTAAATTAAAAATTCTCCGTCCGATTGCTACAAAAGTATATATATATATATACCTTACAACCTTACCTTACAAAGGTTCCGCGCGATGATTTCTCATTTCGCGAAGGTCAAGCTTGTCGCCCCTCCTCTCGAGTTGGCCTGGTGAAGTAGTGAGTTGGATTCTTGCGCTCTCCACCTCACATAGCCAGGTACGCCCGGCTCATCGGGGATTGTTCTGAGCCAGGCGTCTAGTCTTCTTTTGAAGATTTCCACTGCAACTCCCTTCGTGTTTCTTAGGTCTTTGGGCAACTGATTAAACAGTTTTGGTCCTCTCACTACAAAACTATTTTCTTTCAGGGTTAAGGATGTTCCCTGTCTCGCCTTCAATTTGGGAATACGACACAGTCTACCGCTTCTACTTTCCATCGTTGTTTGGGGAGTTATGGGATTCAGAGTAAGATTAGGGACTAGTTTCTCCATTATTTTCCAGGTGTAAATAATGGTGTATCTCTCTCTTCTCCTTTCCAGTGAATATAGGTCTAGTTCTCGTAACCTTTCCCAGTAATTTAGTTCTTTGCACCCATTGATCTTGGCTGTGAAGCTTCTTTGGATCCCCTCCAGCTGTCTAATGTTTTCTTTTTTATATGGGGAAGTTAGGACCGAGCAGTATTCTAATTTGGGTATGATCAGGGTTTTCAGTAGAGGAATCACTACATTCCTATCCCTTCGTTTAAAGGTTCTCAATATCTGACCCGTTATTCTCTTTGCTCTGTTTACTGCAATCTTATTTTGTGTTTCAAATTTCGCATCATCTGTCATTACAACCCCTAAATCTTTTGCTCTGGAATTTCTCTGAATTTCCTGTCCATTTGGGTATAATAGTCCATGCACTTTAGGTCTTCTCTTTTTCCGTACCGTAATAGCTGAAATTTCTCGGTGTTAAACTTCATATTGTTGTCTTCAGTCCACTTGTAGATTTTGTTTATGTCGGTTTGTAAAGATCCTATGTCTTCTGGGTTTCTTATTTTTCTACTGATCTTTGTGTCATCCGCAAAGGATGTTACTGTGCTGTCTCTGGTAACGTCCTCATCTATGTCAGTTAGCATGATTATGAAGAGTAGTGGAGCTAATACTGTTCCTTGTGGTACTGAGCTGAGGACCTCTGATTCTGATGAAGATACTCCTTGTACTGTAACGACTTGCCTCCGCTCACTAAGGAAATTATATATCCATTTCCCTACTTTTCCTGTTATTCCCATATATTTCAGTTTATGTATTATGATTCCGTGGTCACACTTGTCGAACGCTTTAGCAAAGTCTGTGTATAGTACATCATAGTTTTCATTACTTTCAAATGAATCAATAATGTTGTTGTAGTGTTCCATTAGTTGTGATAGGCATGATCTGCCTGATCGAAACCCGTGTTGGTTATCATTGAATTTTTTCTGAGTTTCCAAAAAGTCATAGATTTTCTGTCTAACTATTCTTTCAAATATTTTAGTGAGATGAGATGTAAGCGACACTGGCCTATAGTTTTTGGCCTGGATCGATCTCCTCCTTTATATATATATATATATATATATATATATACATACACACACTCTCCTTTCTACTAAACTTTTGCATTTTTATTTGGAAAAACAATAAATTTTAATGTTAATATTTAATTATTAACTTAACAATGGGTAAATAACTATTTTGTAACTCATCATCAAGAAATCAACTCATATCAGGCCAGAAATAGATCAAAGCATGTTATTTCTCAATTTAGATTGTTTTCATCTCAAAAATTACCCATTTTTATCGGGTTGAAACTATGGAATGATTTAAATGCCGCTATAAAAAATATTTTTAATGTAAATTCATTTAAAACCAAGTTTAAATCGCGATTAATAATGGAATACTAATAAAAATCTAGGATTAAATGTACATTACTTGTTATTGTTCATGTCTCGTGTCTAATATTGATTTCTTTGTATAGTATTGGTATCATACCTTCAATAATGACTTTGTATTTGTTTTATATTTAGACTAATAATAGCTTAAGATTAATATATACTCTAATTAATAATTCTTATTCATTATTTATATATTATTAATAATAATAATAACAATAACTACCTTTTATATTTAATTAAGAGCCCAGTAAAGCCTGAAGCTTGAGGTCCATATTAAATCAAATAATTAGTCCAATTTAACAATTATTTATGTTAAAATTATTTCAACAACAAAACATTGTAAAATTGTATTTATTTTATCAATAAAAGTTATTCAATTCAATAAAAAAAGAAATTCACCACTTAAAATTACTAAAAAATATAAGACAATATTGGTTAATTCACAAAATTTACAAGAACCATTTTATGTCCTTTCACTATCAATTAAAAAAAGAAATTCACCACTTAAAATTACTAAAAAATATAAGACAATATTAGTTAATTCACAAAATTTACAAGAACCATTTTATGTCCTTTCACTAATATCAATCTCTTAATAACAACTGAGAACAGAGAACAGAAAAAAATAAAAATTATAAATCGAAAACTTACAAAATTAATTTTCTGGAGCTCCGGAAAGTTGGAACAAATGTAAATATTTAAAATATTCATGTAAAACTATGAAGATGCTTAGCAAAACGTCTGTTCCAATGTCGAGCAAAATAATTAGTGAAAAACCTAGAAATTAACCATTTAAAATCATTACATGTTTAGCAAAATGTTTAGATCCCTTTTTGAGTGTAGGTCATCAATGCTAGTTAAAAAAAAAAAATTTATAACCGATTTTCTATCCATCAATTATAATTTGAAATTATATAAATAAACGTAATTAAATTAAATAATTTAAAATTTACTGAATATATCGTAATTATGATAGCAAAAATAACGCTATTATATAAACATACGATTTATTATGCTGATAGAGGTTATTTTTTTTTCTTTCTTTTAAACGCTAAAAAAAAAAATAATTCTGAAAAATCTGGAAAATTAAGTTGTTGTTTTTTATAAAACAACTAAAAAATATATTGTATATAGAAAGTATTTTAGTTATGTAGAATGCACTTTTTCTTGTTCTTAATAAAAAAAACTTTAATTGTCTGAATTTTAGGAAAGTTGTTCTCTCTTTTTTGTAAGCCTTTGAAAGACCCTTCCTATCAGCGAAGGAAAGCCAAAGCTACGGAGAGAATTTTGTAACTAATTTAAATGCCTGATGTGCGATGATATGCACTGTATACTGAATACGTTTATTTGCATACAGTTAAATGCAAAAAGCTAATTTAAAACAACCGCCTCCAATACAAATTAATATTATTATATTTTTATAGGATTGTCAATCTTCACCTTCCTTTCGGGAATTAATATGAAGCGTTGTTTTTTTACGGTACAAATACTTTTTTTACAACATTCTTTAATTCATTGACATAACACAGAGTGTTCAAAAAGAAACGCAACCTATTGGAGAATGCCCATATCATTGTAACTTAACCCTTTTCTTTTCTATTTTCGGTTGCCTTTCTTTCTGAACACTCTGTATAAGCAACGAAAATATTCGTCTTAAGATAATATTAAGCTATAAACTAAATCGAAATAACTAGTTAAATTTTAGTCTTTTAGTCCAGTAAAAATTATTTTTACGCGCTACACCATTTTTAACAGAAGAAAAATTTTTTATCTTTTACTTTTACAGTTTTCAAAAGACCTTCGTCATTTTTTATAAAATCCTTTAAATTTTAAAATTTTAACTCTAAAATATAAGATAGGAGACCATGCATATTTCTCTCTCTCTCTCTCTCTCTCTCTCTCTCACACACACACACACACGCGCGCGCGCATACATAACCTTAGTAACCTTGGCTTTGCTTCCCTTCGAATTGTTCCTTCTGACGAAGTTCAAGCTTGTTCTTCCACCTTAGACCTACAGCGTAACGTGGAGTCCTAACCACGACCCACCACGGGTGATCAGAAATTGCAAAGTCCTTGCCCAAATTCGATCTCAAACTTCCCGATCAACAGTCCAGCGTCTTAGCCACTAGGCTACGCACGGTACCCATTTATCTACCAACCATAATTTTTTGTATAGAAGGATGAACATCTGGGTGAACTGAGCGCCGCCTGCCAGCTTCGGGAATCGAACCCTGGACGGTGTATTCGTAGTCAGCGATATATATACAGTATATATACACGCAGCACATCCCTTAAAAAATATGCTATTTGAATGCATAATTTGTATAGTTTCAACCAAATCCGTATTAGGGCTACAGTGTATGGTATCTTTTAAAAGGATATTAACATTTTATGTTATTTTTAGTTAAAAACACGTTATAAAATATTAACAGTATTCTAAAACATTTTAAACAGTGTTATCCATAATTACAAACACCTTTCTAATGGATGAAAACATATTAAAGTACGTTCAGTAAAAAAAAATTTCTACCCAAAAATGAATTTTTTTGCCAAATAAATTGATTTTCTTTTATTCTGTAATGGCTTTTTTTACCCCCTTCAATAATTTTATAAGATAGATCTATTTCATTTAACATTTGTTAACATTTGTAGTTCTGGATATTTTATCATAAAAGGATCGACGTACCAAATTGTTAAAAAAAAAGCCTAATTTCAGTTAACTTAACACTTTCATAAATAAAGAAATTTAATTAATTAAAATGTTAAATATTTCATGATGTTTTAAAAATTAACCTTAAAAAAAATAACAAAGTATATATATATAAGTGTTTTGTAAACACAAACTTTAATTTGTATTTATAGTAAGTTTATTAATTATGATGAAAATTAGCTTCGTTTTAATTCTGTAGAAATTTAACCCTTCATATAATAATGGTTGGGGAGAGGCAAAAAATGGCATAGCGCTAAGGTCAGACAAATGCGACAGATTTCACTAACGCCCGAATTATTATTAAGCAGCACCATCGGGAGTCGTCCCCCCCGATTTTAACGTCTTCACTTCGCTAGGAGGGAAGAGGTGTTACCAACTGAGCGTTGGGTAACTGTACGAGCGTTGGGCAACTCTTAACATACCATATATAGGGTGTTCAAAAAGAAACAACCCGAAACAGAAAGGAAAGGGTTACGTTACAGTGATATATGCATTCTCCAATGAGTTGCGTTTCTTTTTGAACACCCTGTATTTCTATTTAACTTTAAGTCTGGAAAGTACGTTCTCTTCTCTTATTTTTTTTAATAATGATAATTAATTTTTACAGGGAAAAATTTCTAGCTACATGAACCAAATTCATGATTTTCAGCTGTTTGTCAACCAATACAAATGCTTAAATCAAACATGCGATAATTCTATGCATTAATTATGCTTATTTTTCTGTTAATAAACTTAAATGATTCGTGCAATCTTCTCATGGTTGGTTGGATTAACCATGTAAGTGGTTGGCAAAACCATTCATTTGATTGTTTGGTTTAAAGTAATTAATTAATTGTAATTTTACAGTAACAAGGTTGTGTTCGCAGTTTTTTAATAAACATTGCAAAGCATTTCATACATATGTAAAGAGAAAGAGAGAGAGAGTGAGAGAGAGAGAGAGAGAGATATGTACATATATGTACAAAGGTTTGTGGTGGTTTCACTCATTACAATATCTACCTTCGTAATAGAATCCTAAAATCTTATTCTATTATTTACCAAATAACTATTTACAAATGTACAAATGTAATACCACTGTAAATATTTCTACCCTCTCAATCCAGACAAGTAGAGTAATTTCTGATGAAAACAGTTGCCGTGAAAACGCGCGTATTACGTTATACAACTTCGATTGTCCAAAAGACAAGGGGGGAATAAGAACCAAGAAGTGACGAGGAAGGAAATACAATGATTAATGGTGAGAAGGGTTCGATTTTAACGTGGGAAGCTTGCTGAGATATGATACGAAATACTTCTTATCGCCAAATCGCTGCCTCCATACATATTTGCCCCTCGCGACCAACGATTGGAGGTGATTGATGTTGGCTCCTTCCTCTCGTGGCCTAACTCTTTGTTTTGCTCGTTTCGACCGAACTTTGAATTTGTTTCCACTTGTTCGAACTGATCAAGTGGTCAGTCGCCATGTCGAACTTTTCTTTGTTTTTAGTTAGAAAAGTGTATCAAACTTTTATGCAAACTACAATAACTTTATTTGATTTAGATATTACTGTACACACACACACACATATATACGTTTTATCTTCAGATTTTATGAAAGCCAAGTTTAGGTTCATATATATATTATATAATATATATATATATATATATATATATGTAATCCTAGTCTCTTTTTAACGTGGCATGTTTTTTACTAGTGTCATATTAATTCTAAAAAAAGTTAGGCATATAACATGTTTTTATGAAGCTTGTTTCGCAAATAACCAAGTCTTCCTTTATAATTAAAGAATTCTTTACCGTTCTTTCGTATGTAGACCATATTCGGAAGCTGATCGTACATCAAAAGCTGACTCATAAACTTTAAAGTAGCAACATGGATAAAATGACATTAGAGGAAATAATCCATGAATACAGGCCGCTGGCGTTATGTTTCCTTACATCCAAGTAATAGTTAAACAATAGCAGTCTCAGCTCCAGAAGGTCTATAAAGTTGGCGAGCATCTTCTCTACGTTTTCGTTTTCCGTTCCGGTAAAACAGCTTTGTTTTGAGATGCTCATAAAAACGGGAAGCCAGACTCTCTCGGAATATAGAACTTTTTTTTTTTTTTTTTTTTAACTTCTTTTGCCAGACTGAGTCTTTTGCCACGGACTAATAATTTCTTTTTAATAATGAATTTCACTTGCTTTTGTGGTAGCTTTAATTGTTATTCCTAATAAACAGTATGTAAAAAGTATATTTATATAAGCAATTTATGAACCCCCCTTTTCAAGGGTTGTTACTTTACTCTCGAATCGTGGCTGTTTGCGTGTTTACTCATTATTTTCAACTATGCTTTTAAGAGCATAATAAATTTACTGTAATTACAGAGAATAACTATGACTCTTTTTTTTGAAGCCATTTATAATTTCTTACCCTAATGATTTATTTAATAATTAAACAGTGAGTATATCTGTAAATTTAGCATAATCTTTTTGGGCATAAGCAAGAATAGAATGCGAATTTCTCGTTTTAACATCCACTAATGAACCACTCTCTGTATATGTACACAAATATGTAAACACATACACACACACACACACACACACACACACACATATATATATATATATATATATATATATATATATATATATATATATATATTATATATACGTGAATAAACGTAGCGCGAAAGCTACTCCTCCAGTTTTGAAATAGATTTGCATTAAATATTATGTAATTTGCTATTTTCTTCCTATTCGGCTATTAAGACACTTTTATGCTGACAAACAATAAACGGGGAGCCGAACCGAGGCACCTAACTCAACAGAATAATAATCGTTCCAAAGATGAAATAAAATTGCTTCTATTCTTTAATGTTTTTTAAATTTCTTATTTTCTTCCTTCTTTTTTCGTATTTTCTCTCTTTCTTTCTCGAATTCGGTTCAAAATGGAAGGGAAGAAAAGATTTTTACGAAAGAGAAACAACTGGGATGGGGGGGGGGGGGGGGGGGGGGGAGGGAATGAAAGAATGGTGGGAAGAGAGGGGGGGGGGGGTAGGCTATAAAAGGGGAAAGGGGAATAACACGAGCTGTTTTATTAATTGAAATACATCTAAAAAAAAAAATTAACGCGAATTAAAGATGTTTTGATTCTAGTGAAAATTTTGGAATTAAAATTTGGTTTATATATATATATATATATATATATATATATATATATAATATATATATATATATATATATATATATATATTATATATATATATATATTATATATTTTTCTTTTGAAAAAGTAATTTAAATGTCAAATAATGGTATAATACATCCTTCGTAAATAAAGTTTTTAACATCACATCTTTTTTGTAAATCCAAATTTTTTTGGCCCGCATTCTTCTCCCTTCTCTTCTTTTAAAACAAGAAAAAAAGAAACAGAAGAAGAGCAGAAGAAGAAGAAGAAGAAAAGAAGCTAATACGTGAGGCCGTTTCTCTACGCTACGAATTTACAAGAAGGGAAACAAACGATAAAAAACCCGTCGTTCGCTCCTTTCTAGAAGTCCGATTAAATCATATGTTCTCACAAAGACTGCGAGGTGTAAATGCGAGTCTAAAATTACGCTAACTTCCTCTTCAGGCATCTTTATTACCAGAGAAGCTTTTGAACTACCATTTAACATCCCGTGAATTCACAATTTTTATTCGCGTCTACAGTTCGGTAGGAAAGCTTTAGATTTGGCTGTTTCAGAGCAAAATTTTTTTTTTCTCTCTCTCTCTCTGCAGTTCCAGATTCTATATATATATATATATATATATAAAGAGTTACAAGTTACAAGGAAAAGAAGTACCTCAAGAGAGAGAGAGAGAGAGAGAGAGAGAGAGAGAGAGAGATGTATAAATTCCAGATCACGCGTGCATTATAGTTAATACACATTAATAAAATTTATATATATATATTATATATATATACATGAAAGTTATGAAATTCTGAATTAAATAATCTCTTTATCCCCTTTTGACAAATACTTCCTGAAATATATGTTTTATTTATTTATTTATTTATTTATTTATTCGACATTCTATGAGAACAGAATTTGTGCCCAGAATGGTATATTCTCATTTTACCTTATTTTCTTTTCACTCCTTCTTTGTTGCAAACAAATAACTTAAATATATTTATTACTAATTTTTCTCTATATTTTTTAAAGCTAAATAAATTCATGCAGGCTCGTTGCAAAGGAATGGGGACAATGCAAATAGAGCAAAAACGGTTGAATGTTGTCATATATTTGAGTATTTTTTTTTTTTTAAGGGTATACAGTTGCGGGAAAAAAGTTCAGCTAGAAACGTATAATTTTTAAAAAGTATTACAAAAATTACTAATTGGTTATATTTTCTTTGATATTTTATTCTTTGGGGGGGGGGGGGGGGGGGGGGGACAGTAATAAAAAAAAAAACAAGACCCAGTCATAACTAATTTGTAACTTTTTATGGTTTTAGGCAAACTTACTTTTTTCCCGAATCTCTATATACTCTTAAAACTAGATAAGTCAAAGTTAACTAATTTGGGTAGTCCAAGTAACTTTTATGCCAGGTAAGTTATTTTCACTTTACTTGTGGGTACGATGGCACCCTTTTAGTTTACAGTTAAGTTATATATCCTTAGTTTGGCAGTGTTCGTAGCTGAGTGGGGTAACACCATTTTCCTATAAGCAAGGTGAAGCCATTGAGGTTGAGGGTTCGACTGTCGATGGCGCAGCAGTTAGCGCAATGGGCCGTATTAATCTGGTCTGAGCGCTGTGCCAGTTTCTGGACCTCCCCATTTTTTTTTTATAGTAGCAAAGTAAATTGAAACTAAGTAAATCTTGCATACGAGCTATTTGGACAACCCAAGTTAAGTTAATTTTGAGGTACTCGTTAAAAAAAAATGGGTTTAAAAAAGGAGTTTAAAATGGTCTTTGGTTCATCGTTAAATATTGTTTTATAAAGAGTGATCGTAAAGTTACGCAACCCAAACATGATTGAATAATTGTTCCCGGGTTGCGTAACTTTACGATCACCATGTGTGTGTGTGTGTGTGTGTGTATACTATACAGAGGGTTGCCAGCAGTAAAGAGAACACCACGATGATTGTTCTTAAACTTGATAACAAAAATATATTCTGGTGAAACGAAGTTGTCAGGTGGTAACTGTCAATGATAAATTAACATATGTATTTCACAATGCCACGAGGAAAAGGAGGTTCCTAGGGGGGAACTGACAGATTTCAGGAGAGACCGAATTATTCGACTTTAGGAAGCAGAGCGAAGGCTTTACATTCCTTTGTGAACAATTAACAGAATTATTGTGCAGGTCAAGAATACCCAGAAAACAACAGCTGTTGATCATTCATTCGTGCCATCGGAAGATATGCAGAAACGAACCCTCGCCAAATTGCTGCTGAATTGGCTGTTCAAGTTAAGGTTAGCTGTAGGACCATCATATCTTCACGGCATAGGCTACTATTGCAGAATAGCTAGAAGAAAGGCAATGCTCACTTTCCGCAACATTGCCTGTCGAAAGTAATGGGCAATATCGATGGGCAAACGTGATTCTGCCTTATGGAACACTGTAATATTTTCGGATGAATCTCGATTTGCTTCAGTTCCAGACCGTGGAATTGTATGGCGACATCTCTCCTAAAAATTTCTTTGAAATATCTGCAAGCTACAGCAAAACATGGGGGATTTTCGGTAATGGTATGTGCTTGGTGCAGTTTGGAAGAAAGGACGAACAGAGTTGGTGGTCTGTACAGGAACTGTTAATTCAGCCAAATATGTGAAAATCCTGGAAGAGGCGGTGCTACCTACTGTATTTGAAAATGTACCTCCACTCCAAAATGTATTTCATGGAAGATGGTGTCCCAGCTCATGCTGCTTGTACTACGCAGAGGTAGCATGACAGACATGGAATACAACGTCTTCCATGGCCAATTCAATTCCCGATATGAATCCAATAAAACATGCATGGTAAGTGCAAAAAACTTCACTTTTTTGGCGTGAAGGTCAAAATGATAATAAAAACCCACTCTAATAGACAGAGTTTATTTCCACAATAGTTTCGATGCCTACTGGCATCCTCTTCTGTATCCACCTGAAGAGGATGCCAGTGGGCATCGAAACTGTTGTGGAAATAAACTCTGTCTATTAGAGTGGGTTTTTATTATCAATATGCATCGTACATGCGATATAGATTATTAAGGAATGGCGACCATGGAAAGCCTCGTCAAAGATATAAAAGAAGAATGGGCTGCAATACCTCAAGGACAAATAACAAAGTTCATCAATGGAATGTCAGAAGGTGTGTCCGCTTCACATAATACAAAAGGGAAACCAACACAATTTTAAATATAATGAATCAGTAAGATCTCTATTTACTTGTGTCAACCCTCTGTATATGCGATTTATTCACTCAAACTATACACCATCCAAATTTGAAAAATCAACGTGATTTTTTTTCATTTTGTTTTTAACTGTAAACCCAAAGTCGCTAAAAAAACAACCGAAATTAGTTTCACTACAAGACTCTTTTGACCAACTGTAAAATTTTGAAACCACACGTACATATATGTACAAAGGTATGTGGTGATTTCACTCATTACAATATCTACCTTCGTAATAGAATCCTAAAACCTTATTCCATTATTTACCAAATAACTATTTACAAATGTACAAATGTAATACCACTGTAAATATTTCTACCCTCTCAATCCAGACAAGTGGAGTAATTTCTGATGAAAACAGTTGTCGTGAAAACGCGCGTATTACGTTATACAAAAGAGAAAAAGAATATTCCTAATTAGTAATTTTTATGATTTTCTAAAATTTTGTTTCGGGGCAATTTTTTATTCTGAAACTATATACTTCATATCTTTTGGAAGCGTTGATAAATTTACAGTATGTACTATGTACACACACACACACACACACACACACATATATATATATATATATATATATTATATATATATACCTTTCAATTTTTTAAATCTTCCGCGCGATGATTCCTCATTTCACGAAGGTCAAGCTTGTCGCCCCTCCTCTCGAGTTGGCCTGGTGAAGTAGTGAGTTGGTTTTTTGTACTCTCCATCTCACATTGCCAGGTATGCCCGGCTCATCGGGGATTGTTGTCAGCCAGGTGTCTAATCTTCTTTTAAAGATGTCCACTACAACACCACTCGTGTTCCTTAGGTCTTTGGGCAGCTGATTAAACAGTTTTGGTCCTCTCAGAACAAAACTATTTTCTTTCAGGGTTAAGGATGTTCCCTGTCTAGCCTTTAATTTGGGAACACGACACAGTCTTCCTTTTCTACTTTCCACCGTTGTTTGGGGAGTTACAGGGTTCAGAGTAAGATTAGGGACTAGTTTCTCCATTATTTTCCAAGTGTAAATAATAGTGTATCTCTCCTCCTTTCCAGTGAATATAGGTTTAATTCGCGTAACCTTTCCCAGTAATTTAGTTCTTTGCACCCCTTGATCTTGGCTGTGAAGCTTCTTTGAATCCCTTCTAGTTGTCTAATGTCTTCTTTTTTATATGGGGATGTTAGGACCGAGCAGTATTCCAATTTGGGTATGATCAGTGTTTTCAGTAGAGGAATCATTATATTCCTATCCCTTCGTTTCAAGGTTCTCAGTATCTGCCCAGTTACTCTCTTTGCTCTGTTTACTGCTATCTTATGTAGATAGCAGTAAACAGACAAAGAGAGTAACTGGGCAGATACTGAGAACCTTTTAACGAAGGGATAGGAATATTATATATATATATATAGATATATATATACACACTCTGTGTATATACTATATATACACACCACACACCACACTGTATATATATATATTATTATATATATTATATATATATATATATATATATACACACACACACATGGAGGAGGAGATTGTAGACACCAATCGACAGGAAAGTACTCCAGGGAGAACGTTAGGCAGAAGACAAGGAGTGCTGGAAATCCCGTTTTCTCCTGTCACTGCCCTCCTTAGTTGATTTTTTTCCCATGTCTCATGCCCTGTGAGCAGTCCAGCATGCTCTCAAACACAAACTTCTCTCCCTATTTTTTACTATACATATATGTATCTTACACCTCCATAATCTCTTTAAAATTGAAAATAAAAAAGGCAACGACATCAAGAGCCTGGGAGTCCCCTGAGAAGGGGACCATAAATCCTTCTTCTTCTCTTAACCTTCTTGGCGTTTTTCCTTTTCTCGTGATCTTTCCTGGAAAGATCACGTATATTCTCTTCGAAAACAGCTTCTAAAAGGTTAGAGGTGCTGTACCGGCTGCACTGTTTCTTCACCCACACTCAGTTGCGGTCTCTACAGGGGTCTTGTTCGCTCATGTATGGGGTACGCTTCTCGTATGTGGGATGGCTCAACCCACAAAGCTCTACTTTACTGGGTGGAATCAAGGCTTTTCGTCTTATCAATTCCCCGCCTCTTACTGACTGTCTTCAATCTCTCTCTCTCTTCGCCGTAATGTTGCCTCACTATCCCTTTACTAACACTATTATAACGGACACTGCTCTTCTGAACTCTCTAACTGCATTCCGCCTCCTTTAAGAAGAGCACGCAGTAAAGGACTTTCGACACATTCTCATTCTTTTCTGTCGAACTCTCTAAAGCAAGGGTTAATCGATATTTTCAATCTTTCATCTACTCAACCGGTTAACTATGAAACATCTTCCTCAATCCATCTTCCCTCTGTCTATGACCTCCAATCTTTCAAACGCAGAGTGTCTCGATATTTCGAAACCTTTTAGACCTCGATTTTGTCTCTCTTCTTCCTCTATGGGGGGGGAGGGCACTTTTGCAAGCATTTACCCTTGGCGCTCCTTTCAACATAAAAAAATATATATATAAAGAACTGTCTGGCTATGAACAATACCAGATGAGGCGGTAGTACCTCTATTTTACCACGCTAACTCAAGAGGTAAGACAACAAGTCTGACCTCCATGAAATGAGACATCACCGCACGATATATATATATATATATATATACAGGGTGGGCCGTAAGTTTCCATACATAGGAAAAATAAACATTTTTTTATGGACAACCATTTGTATTTATATAATATGCTCTACATGGTTGCCATTGTTTTTGAAAACACATTTCAATACGTGTTCCCCACTGTTGATGAACACGCATTAGCACAGTTGACGTTATGCTTGTAATGGCGTTGGTGATACGTTCCTTTAGATGATTTATGTCTCGTATCTTTTCCTGATACACCATGGCCTTCAAGTGCCCCCAAAGATAGAAATCAAGGGGGTGAGATCTGGGGATCTGGGAGGCCACTCCACAGGACCACGCCGACCAATCCAAGCATCCGGAAACTGCTGATCCAAATACCGACGCACGTGAAGACCATAATGAGGTGGAGCTCCATCTTGCTGGAAGTAAACTGGGAAGTTACCTTCCTCGTTTAGCAGGGATGGGAAAATCTCTTCTTGCAACATGTTAAGATACCTTTCGGCATTAAGATTTCCACTGACAAAAATTGGTCCATAATTCTGTCACCCAATATCCCGGCCCACACCATCACTTTACCGGCACCTTGCATCTTCGTCGGACTCAGCCAGTTAGGGTTAGCATTACTCCAATAACGTATGTTTTGCCGATTAACCTCTCCATTGACGTAAAAATTTGCTTCATCAGTAAACAAGATCTTAAGTCAACGCATATTCTTAGGGTATCTGAAACATAAAACAAACGTTTAATTTTTCCTATGTATGGAAACTTACGGCCCCACCCTGTATATATCGTAAAGAACGACGCTTGTATAGGAGATATTCCGCGCAAGACGAGAGAGAGAGAACGAAACACAATGAAAAAATGAGGTAAACCACCCGGGAATCGAACCCGGGGTCTTCCGATTGCCGGTCAGACGCGATACCATTACACCATGGGCCTCACTCTTCCAATGCCGTAATTCTTCTACATACTCGCAGAAACCATATATATTATAATATATATATATATATATATATATTGCGATGAGTTTCCTCCATACAGTAATTGCAAAAGAAACTTAGTATTAAATTAATGTATTATAAATGTTTTGGACTTGTGATACATTAAATAACAAGTAGAAAAAAAGTCTTCACAACCGTTTTTTCAAATTTACGTCAGACCATATACCCATTCAGGGTACCAGCAGCTCGCAGCATCATTGTTAATGACATAAAGGGTCAATGTACTAACGAGGCTCCCGTACGTGGCTCATCACCACTGGAAGCAGCAATGCTTTGCGTTATTGCAATTCACTGAGCAGTTAAATTCATAATAATTTCTTTGCTTTGTGTTGTTAGTTTGTATTGTAAACACTCATGGCTTTGCAGGCCCATATATATATATATATTATATATAATATTATGTGTGTGTGTGTGTGTGTGTGTGTGTGTGTATGTGTGTGTATGTCTATCTGTCTGTCTGTGTATTTGTACGGAAGTATGTGATAGCTATGAAGTATTGTTAAATTTTTAACTTAGCTTTGTGTTAAATTCTTTTCTCCATTATTTTCATAGATTTTATTTGAATGAATTTTTAATTCTAGTCTCAAATTAATTTTGTGCTTTGTTCACATCCAGCATCTGTGTTTTAGAAACATTCAAGTTTATTGCATTTCTCGTATGTATTTTTTTGTAATGTATTCTGTAATAAGCGTTCTATAACGAAAAAAAATGTATATCATTTTTAAATTCAGAAATTTATTTTTTAGGAAAATAATCAAAAAGTCTTATTTTAAATTATAAAAATTAAAATACTTTAATACTTTTACATTTTTGCCTTATATATATATATATATATATATATATAATATATATATATATATATATATATATATATATATATATATAGGGTGATTTTTTAATAATTTCACCCTTTAAAAAGTTGTATTTTTTTTATTAACTGAGATAAAAATATAAATTTTTTACTCTATCTTATCTACGCATGGGAAGTTCATCCCCTAGTACAAAATAGGCTCTATGTGATGTCCTCTCAGCTCATTAACTCTTTGCACACGAACAATAAAATTTTGCAATACTCTGGACAGAGTATCTGTTGAAATCTGAGAAATTTCTTGTTCAGTTCATGCTTTCAATTCTTCTATTGTGTTTGGATTCTGTCTAAATATACTATCATTTAAATAATTTCACAAATAAAAATCTCAAGGCCCGAAACTTTTTAATGTTCCACCAAAAGATTTGAGGGACGTCTAGCACACCATCATTAATAATTTAAAAAAAACCAGCTGGACAGAGTCTTGTGTAAAGTACCTGACCAACCATTCATGACTGGCTACGAGGGCAGGAGGAGAGCGGAAATTAGTTCCCTCCTCTATCATTCAGCAAATGAAACGGGATGCTGCAGAGAGATCAATTCGTTGTTTAAAACCTTCTGAAGTAGGGTTGCCAAACGTTCCGTATTTTACAGGACAGTCCCACATTTGATCCAAAAATCCCGCGTCAAAATCCCACGTCAAAATCCCGCGTTCAAAATGTCCCGCAGAAAGTTTTTTTAAGTAAATTTTTTAGGGATGAATTGATTTAGAATTTCAATATTATGAATAATAATTTCAATTTATTCACGATGTTTAATTGTTAAATATTATTGTAATAAAATTTGTCTAATTTTGTTTGTTGTAACCGGTGAAGAAATCTAGTTTCAATTTGAAAAAAAATTTGGTCTTTAAAAAAAACCTCAGAAAAATTTTTGTCTCGCATGGGCATTTGAAAAATCTGGCAACCCTATTCTGAAGGTATCTAAAAGTAAGGTGTGTGTGTGTGTGTGTGTGTGTGTGATGAAAGCCCTATTTTTATTCTTTTGTACAAAGTCCAAAGACAAACATGCAGTTCATACAAAATTTGACTGATCACTTAATCATTATCGGAGTAGATTTATCATTTTATCATTCAATCTAAAGAAACCCAGTGTTACTGTTATAAGTTATTATTCGCACGTGTAACGGCAGAAGTCAAAATATATTACAGTGATCTTAACACTTTATACATCTCTCTTTCTTCTCATACTCAACACGCTCTTTCTGCCTGAAGGTATTCTAGCCCTAATAACCGTAAAGATACTGCGTCAAAGCTGTTTTCTCAATCATGTCAACAACTTTCATGAACCAGTGAATAGCCTCCAAAACCTCAGGTTTTTCTACTGGACAACAGTACTGATGAATCAGCCGAAAGTGAAGTCAAGGACGACATTAACAAGAAACAGTTGGAAGCGACAGTCGGAGAAGGATGAAATTAAGGTTCAAAGTCTTAATTGAACAATAAAGAAAACAAGTGACACTTCCATGAACTGAAATGCTTTACGGAAATGCTTCTTATTTACGTGTATTTCCATTAATTTTATTTGATAAACTATAATTCCATATCGTCCTTCTTATATCTATCTCTCTATCTATCTATCTATTTATCTATCTATCTATATAAATACTGCATATATAAATCTCTACGTAACATGAAACTTGGGGGGTGTATTTATAAAACTTTATTTCAGTATCATCAAATTTTTTTGAAGTGAGTTTTCTTGTAAACTTTGAGGAACATTTTTCCAAAAAAAGGAGTTTTAAAGCTTTCTTATCTGGAGCATAAAAAAATATAAAGAAATATATTTTAATTATTATTATTATTATTATTATTATTATTAATATTATTATTGGAATGAAGTCTTTAATAATATATTATATAATAAATTTTTTGTAAATTAAAAATCTAAATTTATGCTATATTTTATAAGCTATAAAGTAGTAAGCGATTTTCATAGGCACTATGAAATAAAAAACGTTTCTTTTAATTATTTCTTATTTGTACTTGGCACTCAAGGTGCCAGAGGAAGTGGCCCCTTCTGCGGAATCTGCGCAGGTAATCCTCAATCCTTTCTTTCGCTAACAAGGCTTAGAATAATTTATGTCGATTACCCTCATCCTCGGGATTAGCTCGTAGAAGGGGTTGTTAAAGGAGGGGCCTCAAACAATATCCTTTTAGGACCCTGCCGCCGCCGGCGCCCCCCTTAACTCTCTCGCTCAGTTTCAGCCCTCCTCTCTTCGGGACCTCCTTCGCCGCTGTTACCTTCCTTGGAAATGTTTGTGATAAGCCTCGAGAATAGAATGTAAAGGAAATTTTAAAACGTAAAAGCTGGCTAATATTTGGGTGGAATTCTTATTTGATGAATTTGCATTAAATTGAAAGAGAGATGAATGGCACAAATTCATGTTTACTCGAATGAAGATACATTGCCAAAATTTATTATAACTTACCGTCAACACCTCTGTAATGTTTAGTAGTTTGCGGGGAACCGAGACTATTTAAGAAAATTAAATTATTTTTTGCAAAGTATATGCGGTTGTATTTCCGATTCGTCAGTGGTGTAATTTGATTACCCCCGTCCTTTTTTTATTTGAAGTGCGGGCTGGGGGTGGGTGGGGGGTAGAATGAAAATCTCATTTGATACAATTTTTATGTGTGTGTGTGTGTGTATATATATATATATATATTTCTAAATCTTTTTAAACTTTTTGCATGCATTCTTCATTTACATATTAAATTTTTAAATTTCAAAACCAAACAAAGAATATCTATCTATCTATCTGTCTATATATATATATATATATATATATATATATATATATATATATATATATATATATATGTCATATAATATATATTTGCATGCGGGTTTTTTCAACATTTTTGTTTTTCCCCAAGACCATATTTTCGAATGGAAATTAGAAAATTAGAATCTCTTCTGTTCGCTCCCCTCCTGAATGCTGGATGCGTGACACGCCCCATCCCACTTATAAACGGATGAGTCTCTTGAAATTTAATTTAAACCGGGAGTCTGCCATCGGGATCTTCGCTTTTATAATATGCGCGTCTGTGCGGGACGACGAAGTACCGATGGATTGAGATCTTCTCGGTTCGCTCGCTCGACTTCGAAAGCGCCTTCTCTCTCTCTCTCTCTCTCTCTCTCTCTCTCTCTCTCTCTCTCTCTCTCTCTCTATCTATCTATTTATCTATCTATCTATCTATCTTCCTAGCTCCATCGCTCTGTCACAACCCATTAGAGAAGGATCGTGCATGGATGAAACAGTCCACACCCGCTATAGTAAAGAAAGTTTAACATCCTTCAGCTCTAACTCAATAATAAACAGTATCAATGTACGAAAGTCGTGTTTATTAGGATCCTCAAACACCGAAAACAGTCATTCTTTAATACTCATTATTACATTAACAATAATGATAATTAGTTTTGTAGTCACTACGTTTGTCTACTTTCAAGTTAACGATAAAGCCGTTATACAGGGTGTTCAAAAAGAAACGCAACCCGAAACAGGAAAAAAAGGAGTTACAGTACGTTACAACGTATATGTATTCTTCAATGGGTTGCGTTTCTTTTTTGAACACCCTGTACAATCTAAGTTCGGTCCTTTAGGACTACTTTAAGTAATGCATGTATATTTTATCTGATTTTACTCATGACACATAAAGTACGTTCATTATGTTATATATATATATATCGATAAAATGTGTGTGTATATATATAATAATTATATAATATATAGATATATATATATATATATATATATATATATATAATATATATATATATACATAAAATAATGGTAATGCAAAAGATATATTTTGTAGGTACTTTATACGTACTTTATAAATGCACAATTAAACAAAAATAATACGTTATACTTTGATCAGCTCAAAATGGCGAAATTTAGAGCGTATAGTTCATAAATGTAGTTAAAATTAGTTTTTTTTTATCTTTTTAATTAATAAATTCTTTACATTTTGAAAATGATCCACTACGATACTGATTTATTAAATTTTGGAGTTCTCTTTTAATAAGTTACTAAGACAGGAAGATAAATAAACAATTACAAATATTTAATAATAATAATAATAATAATAATAATAATAATAACGAAAACCTACTTCATACTTTGTTGCGTAATAATTTAAAATTGCATCTTCGGCTTATAACTAAAAGCTAAGCCTCTTTCGTATTAAGTTCATGTCTACTTACCGACTAACAATTACGATATAGTGGGACAGAAAACAACTTCCAATTTCGGACGAGCGCTCGTACGAATCACGAACGAATCAAAACGTTCATTCGTGCCTTGTTCGAAGCAGTTTTACGAGTCTTGCCCAAAGGATCGGATTGCATCGCAGTCTTAGTCGAGATGCGCTCCTCGTACCAGTTCGGTCTCGATGGGCGGGACATGGGTGGGAAAAAGGTGTGTAAGTCTGTCAAGCTTTGCATCGGACCACCCAATCGCCGGAGTAGTAAACTTCGTACACTGAAAGTATTAACATGCAAATTAGGTTCATTTCTGAATAAATATTTTTGGGTTTTAGCTTTATAGGTAATATAAGAACATGATACGATGTTATAAAGACTTTCCATGCATAGTGAACTTTGACCAATTATTTATCACGTGATTAATTATTTTGTTATATATATATATATATATATATATATATATATATATATATATATATATATATATATATATATAAAATCATGAGCTACTGTTACCTATGCTTCTTATTGTTGATGTTCTTCTTCTTCTTTGACTTCTTCTTTTTCTTCTTCTTCTTATTATTAGAATATTATTATTATAATTATGTTAAATATTTTAAAATAAAATCAACTACATTTAGTAGGAATTTAATTTTATTGTCAAAACAGCTGAAGAAAAACTCTATCTCAGCCTCATTACCAAATGTTGTGATGTGTGGGGATTTCAATTAACGTCCCTCTTATCACAAGGCAAAAAATTAATGACATAGATTACATAAACGATTTTCGTGGATGCATATGAAGAATTCAGCAGAATTATATTAGGACTGAACAGTATGAAAAAAAGACACGTATATCTACTCACCCAAGTCGTTATACAGAGAATACAAGAAAAGAAAAATTATTAAATATAATAATAATAATAAATAATAGTAATAATAATAGGGGCTAGCTAGAATTTAGGATTAGAATAATGAATATCGGAAATTCAATTTAAATTCCTACAAAAATAAGTTGTAGGCGTATAGGACAAATTACTGAAGAGATGTTCTGTTTGTGAACGAAATATGCAATTAGTAAATGTAATTGAAAAGAAGTCATTCATGACTGGATTACAGTAAACGAGGCAAACTGAAACAAATGAATAAATACAAATTAAAAAGCTTGAAAAATAACTAAATTTGAAGTAATAAATTTAAAATAGTTAAATTAAAAAGCAGAAAGTTAAATTAAACTAAACCTTTGTCAACTCGTCAAATAATAACCATCTTTTAGGAAGGTCATTCAGAAACTGTTAAAGCGCTCAGGCCATCTAATGCGGCCTACTGCGTTAACTCATGGAATCGAACCCCGGAAACGGTGTTGCTCACTGAGTTACAGACGCTGGGTCATCTAATAAAAAAATTAAGGATCATCACATCTGGAAGCCAGCGCCTGTAACTCAGTGGGGTAACACTTTTTCCCTAAAGCGAAGTAAAAACACGGAGATCGGGGGTCCTACTCTTCTCGGTGGTGCTAATAATACTA
The DNA here is from genome assembly GCA_023014485.1 of Bathynomus jamesi. NCBI lineage: Eukaryota > Metazoa > Arthropoda > Malacostraca > Isopoda > Cirolanidae > Bathynomus > Bathynomus jamesi. Next base: position 63,113 of record JAJOZX010003921.1, read on the forward strand.
ATCCTGGAGTTAGCGCAATGGTTTAAGCGCTTTACCAGTTCCTGGTCCTCCCCCCCCCCCCCCATTTCCGCCTACTACCACCACCACCAAATGATTATTATTAACACATCTGGAACAAGACTCTCAATATTTCTCCATAAACGACTAAACAAGACTATTTCGCACTAAATTTACCAAAGTGATTCACATGAAATCAACAGAATAATTAATGAAACTGATTTCTTATCATTATTATCAAAATTAAACCTGAAATTGCGATAGAAAAATCAAACAAATTCCCTGAAACAATCGTACGAAAAACGAAAAAAAAACAAAAAAAAAACCTCGTTCAGAATATACTCTGGAGCGTATATATAGATCCCTCATCAATTGCCATTTGCGAGAGAATTCCGCGCAGCAGGTCCAGACGCATGGAATACAAAGTTTTTAAAAACATGGTTATATAGAAAAGCATGGTGGAGCTATTATATAAATAATAGGGAGCAAAACTTATTAAAGGAACAAAAGGCATGGTTAAAAAGAGCACTCTAACTCACCCTAATATTATCACAACTAATATTATTGAGAAAATGTTCAAAGTTTCGTGAAACTTTCAACATTCTCTGAACGAACCTGTAAAATTATTTTCATCAGAAAGAAGAGGGGAATCGGCAAAATTTAATGGCTACCTTCCGGAAACTTACTTAAGCTTCTAATAACAAAATTTTCCCTACTAATTAATTACCAAAAAAATTTTGAGAAACCATATTACATACAGACTCACTTATTATAAAAATTGTTATACCTCATTTTCTGTTTTGCGTGTGATTGTTACGTTAGTTAGCATTAGAATATTAAAAGAATTGATAAGGAGTTTTATTGTAGACTTGAAACAGGTCCATCTTGAAAACAAAATTTTATATATATATCACCTTCTATTCAAGAGGTGGTGGATTCGAACCCTGGTGAGGACGATTTTTTTCATCATGGAAAATCGTGCGGATTCATGCATGATATTGCGGACGCTAGTTCTGTTCAGTACTTGGATGGATAACCGTCCTCTGCATTCAGATAATGTAACAACCAGATGATGTAGCGACCGTGGTTCAGATCAATTAAAACTGTATAGATCCCCTCCGTCACATGACCTATGCCGTTACGAAATACCTTATACAAACATCCCTAAACATGCTTATTATTATCATCAGGCTAATATAAACTTAACAAATTTAAAATGGAGAAACTAAACAACCAATCAACTTTTTGCCTGACCATTTTTGGGCTTTGTTTCCCACTTATAATTTAGTATCGAGGCTTTCAGATTGGTTACAAAGGCAACTTTCTATTTATAAATACTTTGATTTTTTTTAACTGTAATTTTTTTAACTGTAATTTTAATTTTAATTGTAACTTACTTTTTTAATTACAGAAGATAGAAACTATAGTTTCCGAAACGTCTAGCGTATTAAATAAATGTATGTTTAAGTAGTGTTCTTCGCATATATATATATATATATATATATATATATATATATATATATATATATATATATATATATATATATATGGATCGTTTTCATGTAGTGATTCGTGGTTCGGATCCCTCGTAAAGCTGTATGTCCCCTCTGTCATATGACCTTAGATGCTGCGAAGTAGGTTAAAGAACCCCTTGTAAACAAATATAAAATATCGTTAAAACTATTTTTTTTATTTAAATTTCCTCTTTTTACCTGTATGTACTTGCACCTGTTCTTACCTGTACTTGAATGTCTTTGAAAGACTGGATACAGTTACTTCTCTGGTATAAGCAAAGAATGAATTCCTAATTAACAACAGAATTGTTTATCAACAATCGCAAATCAGATACCCCCCAAAAAAACACTTTCCCAAAAACCTAGAATGTGTTTCAACTCGTCCAGTTTACATATATATATATATATATATATGTGTGTGTATGTGTGTGTGTGTGTGTGTGTGTGTGTGCACACATGAATCCAGACATTTTGGACTCTTAATCACGTCAGGAAGATTAGGGTAGGTTGTGATTATGGGTCACAGAAAATCTAATAAAAATACAAGGAATTTTGTAACATAAAATGAGTGGTTAAAACATATAATTAGAGTATATTAGTAATTCAATTATTCTTAAATAAAAAATTTCCTAATATTTAAGTTGCTAATTTGAATTTATTTACTAAAAATTTATTCTGTAACTTTACTCTACTTTCAAATTTAGCCCAAGGAAAACTAGATGCAGTAGACTGTTTGTTCATGATTTTTATTTTGTAGCAATATAGACAATAAGTACGTCATCCTATTATTAAAAATTATGATAAGGTGCTGCTCTAATATTCCTGGTTGTACTTGGCAATATAACGAAATATCTTTTATGATACAGCACCGCCAAATAGCAAATTTGTATTCAAACCTATTGAGCGGTACCCTATTGTGAAGAAATTTATTGGCTCGTAAGCTACCATATTTGGTTGGAACCCATGTGTATAGATCTTGTTTTTAAACTATTTTTCTCCAATAAACATTACAGCCAATGATGTGTTCATCACTTTTTGTGATTATGTAAGCATCGTAAAATTTAAATATTTTCTCACCTTTTGGACTCATTTAAATCGTTACAAATGTATTCATTCATTACGAAAGGTAAACTAATTTATTTATAAATAAATAAAAGGAATAGTTGAGGGTTGTTGCGGATACCATAAAATATCTCACTGGACAAGAACCGCTAGCTATGATTTCTCAAAAGAGACCTTGGATCGCTTCCGCAAGCTATAACGCATATCTGGAGTTTATATGTACGCGGACGCGGATGGGTGAAACATACCTATATAAGGCCAAAATCTCTTAAGGAGCGATTTGGTAAAAGGCGATTTTGGACTTCAGTCGGTTTTGTTGGCCTTTAAATCCAAAATTCCAAAATAATGATCATGATCGGATTGTCTTTATATTCATGTCCATTAAGAAAAGAATCGAACTGGATTTCAAACTCAAAAAATCCTGTTTGATGCTCTTTTTTTTTTTTTTTAATGCTTTTCCTCTTTAAGAGTAGTTATTTAGTAACTTCAGAACCATTATCAATTCCGATGAACAATTGATCCATGAAATATTTAGTATTTCCACGAAAAGCAAATTCGAAACAAGAAAATATCACACAAATGTCATTGTTCTCATCTCCATCAAATTTACTTACGAACCTGATACAAATATAGATAGTATATTAAAAGTCACATTAACCGACAAAGTACATACAACGTCTATTTTGTTGGTGCTGTAGCATTTGCGCCAAAATTTAATTTATCCGCCAAAATTTGTTCGTTTCATATATTTTCATTTGCGTCAAAATGTACATTTCGATTGCGTTAATTCAATTTTTTACGATATAAATCTACCTTCAACTGAGTTCAACTAACCTAATCTAACCTAACCTAACCTACCCTTTCTTAGTATAGAATTTAAAGGAAGTCTCTTTCATTTGGTACAAACGAAACTATATAAAACGAACACATTTTTGGCTCATGTTAAATTTTGGTGCAAACGCTAAGCCCGATCTTGTTAACCGTAAAACTTGCCTGATAAACTTTTTGGATTATTTTTACTTCCTTTGTTGAAAGGTTCGTTTAGAACAACTGATTCATGTATGTGTAAAAATTAAGTGCAAAATAGTAAAAAATTAGTTTTTTTTTTTGAACGCAGATATATAACTGTGAACGTTCTTCAAAGAAATTTTATTATGTAATGATGAACCAAGTTTTGGACATCACTTTTGACCAAAATCTACAATAAACTTTGGATGCCTTCATGAATTAATAACAAACAAATGAGCGTAAGAATTCGGTTATTACTCCATTGTCTTCACATTGTTCCGTACATGAATGTATTCAACAGAGAATAAAATAAGTCTGAATGTCCTAATTTGCAGTTCCTTCCTATATACAACTACACACATCCGTTTATAAATAAACATTCTACAGGGTGATCCATTTAAAACCTTACCCAAATTACAAATTTTTTTAATTTGGGTGCGGTTTTAAATGGATCACCCAGTATCATTATTATTATTATACCCTTTCAAATCAAATGCATTTACTGGCCTCAAAGTGAAAACCTAAAATTTGAGTCTACTTAATATCCCTATAATAAATCTCGTAAAATATAACAAAATCTATCATTATTTCATTTAAAAAAGACGTTTTAAAGCCTTAATGAATAATTTTACCGTTTAAAACGATATAATTTTCTTTACAAGGAGAAAATGTCCATTATTGATATATCTTTTGCATGACGATAATGACAGTTTAGATTAACTATGATTGAAGATTTGAAGAAAGTGACTGACATTATCCAAAGTTTTGCTTCCCGTGAGAATTAAAGTTTATTTTAAGCAATTAACA
>JAJOZX010003921.1:77500-95000 GCA_023014485.1 Bathynomus jamesi
TGTATACATTTTTTTGGGACGCCCTGTATATATACAGTATTAGGGCGGGTCGTACTCAGGTGACAACATGAATCTGAAGGAAATCCTACCATCAGGGGTGTCTAAATTATGTGTTTTTACATGGGAATTCAAATATGAGCTTATTTTTTGGATAGGCTAACTCTAACCTACATCATTTTGTATTTCTAAATTGCCAATTTTACCCTTTGAACCCCTTTATAATATATTAAAAGATATAAGGTAAATCATTTATATTGACAAGGCCAAATCAACTTTACATATATTTATTAATAGGTGAACTGCATGTATATCACTGGATATAATTACAAAGATCATTCTCCTGACATCTTGAACTTTGCCAGGTTGCACAAATCCTGCTTTGACTCAGACTTGGACATCAGCTTCCTGCTGGTCTCCTGAGCCCTGATCCCTCCATCCCTCTTTTCCTGTGAGAAGTACTTAGCAGAAGCCTCAGTCACCATTTTAACAACCCTCTCAATGCTTTGTGTGTGGCAAGGCCAGTTGCGCACCTCCATGGGGGTGTTGATGAAGTTTTTCACCTCTGAGGTGCTTAGAGAGCAGGTGAGAGGTGGCTCTGACACCTTCTGACCAGCTGATCAAGTCACTGATGCTGGAAGCATCACAATTGATGTCAGGTGTCCTTCTGCTCCTAACAGAGGAGTCCCCCAGCTGAGTGTCCGGGTCCCCCTCTCCCCTGATGGCCAGGATTCTCTCCACCCCTTCAATCCTCTCCTTCTGATCCTCAGAGCAGAGTAGTGTTTGGAGGATGACTTCACTGTGGGCATACCAAGCAGATCTTCTCACAGTTGGCATCACAATATCCAGCACCTCCTTTCTCTGGGACTTGAGGCAGTCCAGCTGAAAGAGGATGTGCCTAGGCCCTTCGATCCAGGAGTGCTTGACCTTCACGTTGAACCAACATGGGTAACACACTCCAATGATGAATTCCACAATGAATTGCAGAATCTTCAGGTTCTTTCCTTTAAGTCCGTGCTTTGATACCCAGAGCCTGAGAAGTCTGTTCGCTGTGGTGAGCCAGCGGCTGTGGTTTACTGGTCCTATCTCTAACAGAGCCAGCCCTGCAGGAAGTACTCCATCCCTGACTGCACAGACAATTTTATAGCCATAGTATTGATCAGTTGAGAGATCTTGAATGACCTTGTCAGGAAGCTTGATCAGTGGAGGGCCAACAGAGATTCGGGTGAAGTTTGGATTGATATCAAAGTCTGTAGCAGAATCAAGGAGCTTTCCTATTGGCCCGGATAATTTTTTGTCTGACAGAGTAGGGCCATCAAGGTCAACAATGAGATGGCGCAGGGGAAGTTCAACAGTGTGCAGGTTGCACACCAACCAGACCAGCTTTCTCCCCAGGTGCAGCTCCAGCTTCCGCATTACTCCAGCTTTCACACCAGTGTTGACATTTGTTGAGTCTCCTCCAATGGCCAACAAGGTCTTATCATAACCCCTCTCTTTCAGCCAGGCAAACAGGACCTTAGCAATCTTCTCCGCATGTGACTCCTATTTAGTTGCTTTCTCTGGGGTAAAGTGGAACAGATAGTAGCTGCCAGGCTCACTAACAACACTATAGTGTTCTTCCTTGATCTTTGCGGGAAAAGATTGGTCACTGCCCTCAGCTTCCATCATCACATTGGTCAGGTCAATCCGCCCATCAAAGAGGATGCAAGAGATCCCCCCCCTCCTCCCTGCACTTCTTCTCGAACTGTTCCCCCAGCTCTCTCATCAACTTCTCCTGTGCTCTCTTGACCTTGCTCTTATCAATCACTTTACTTGTATTGTCTTCTGTGATGATTCCTGCGTCAATCAGAGCTGCTGTTGCTATCGCTGCAGTTGGCTTCAGCCCTATGCCATACCTTACACTAGCAAGGGCAATGTTTTGAATCTCATCATAGTTTTTCTGTACCTTTGCCGAAGCTGCTGGCTCAGGGTCAGTTTGAGGGAAGAGCTCAACTTCAGGAACAAACTCATCTTCATCACCACTTCTCTCCAATTCCAGATCCTCATCACCATCTGCCAAAAATCTCTTAACATCCTTCCTGGCTGTCTTCTCTGCTACTGCATCACTTTCCTCCTTGCTCCTTCTCCTTTTCTCTGCCTTCCTTTCCATCCACTGCCTTTTCAATGTCCTCACCTGTCTCTTGTGCTCTGGTAGATCAGGACCCCTATTTGGTGGGGTCCCTTACTTCCAACCTTCTCTTTCTGTCCCTTGATGTAGGCAAGATCTTTCACAGGAATCTTTTTCTCTCTGCTGCAGGAACAGTTAATGTGGGCTTGGATAACACACCCTCACAGCCTCCCCCCTCATAACTGGTAATCTGACACTTGCAAGTCAAAATATCAAAGAACTTGTATAACTTGACAATGAACCTCTCTTGGCATCAAGTTTGCCCTTCCCAAGAGAAAACTTCACTGCCTGATTCCAGACCTCCTTGAGCTTGGACATGATGGTCACTTTTTCATTGATAACAGGTGGCTTGAAAAGAGCATTAGCTTTGCTCCACTGACAAATCAGACCAGGGTAGATGTCACTCACCAGCTTGTCCACTGGGTAGTTCCTCCTGTCATCTTCACTTTGCTTCCTCAAGTAGATGCCATACCTCAGGATATCCCTCACAGTTGGCAGTTCAGACACCAACAGCTCCTGGCCAGTGCCAACAAGATTACTCAGATGAGAACTTGATTTCGTCCTTGTTCTGACTTGAGCCATTTTCTTAATGAGTTCACACTGAAATAAAAACAATAATACAGGGTGTCCCAGAATTAACTATCTATTTCAATGAAATCGGACAAATTTAATAAAAACTGACATAATTTTGTGTTTATTACTAAATTATGATACAAAAACAAATAGATTTATAAATCATAAGTCAAAACTTTATTGAGAAGTTTCAACATGTGCACCGTCTGTATCTCTGCAAATTTCAAATCTATCCTCAGCGCTGCGAAACACATTTTGAAGCATTTCAGGTGTTATCTCCCGCACTGCCAACTGGATGCGTTCTTTAAGTTCAGCTAAACTATTGATCTTTTGGCGATAAACCTTTGTTTTTATGAAACCCCATGCAAAGAAATCCAGGGGTGTCAAATCCGGAGAACGCGGAGGTCGAGGTCCTCCACGTCCAATCCACCGATTCGGAAGGCGTCTGTTGAGGTATTCTCGAACAATTAGAGCATAATGACATGGTGCTCCATCTTGTTGAAACACAACATTATCAAGAATGCCATCATCAAGAAGCTGTGGTTCGAGAAACTGCTGAAGCATATCAAGGTAGACGGTACCTGTTACAGTTGCTTCCGCAAAGAAGAATGGGCCATAAATTTTGGATTTGGTTATTCCAAGCCACACGTTAACTTTTGGAGAGTCTCTTTGCCATTCTAAAATAAAACTATGAAAAACTATGAAAAAATTATGAAAATAAAATTATGAAAAAAATTTAGAAATTTATACATTTTTAACACATATTAAACATGATAAACATAAATAAAAAGTGTGTTTTTAAAAATTTGTCCGATTTCATTGAAATAGATAGTTAATTCTGGGACACCCTGTACAACAGTTAAGTATCCACTACAGACAGGTATTAACTCTTTTCAGCGCAAAATTCTTGGTTAAAAAAAGAGCTGAAATGGGCAAGAACAAATTTATCTGCAAATGCTAAACACATTATGCTTTTTTGGTTTCAAAATGTTAAAAATGCTAATTTATCTGTTGTCTGTAATGCAAATAATTTGTTCATGTACTCTAAAAAAACTAAAGAAACATCTTAAAAATATTCTTCAGAACATTGAAATAGGCCTCATACTGCTCAGTTGTACTAAAAATGAACCACCTAATTTTAGCTCAAATCAAAGTTGTTAATTAAATTTTGCTCAATGTATCACTATAATATGCATAGAAATAGCTTTTTCTAAAATATAACAGAATAATACTCACATGTGAACAGTAACAAAAAAAATATAAGTAGATAATCACTAAATCTATCCCCTCACTGCAAGCCGAGGTGGTAAATAGCTTCATAAATCATGAGTCACTTCAAATATTTCACAAAACGTTTTAGAATGTTCTGAAACGTTACATTCTAGCCTCTGAGAAAGGTGGCTCAGAAAATGGCCTTATGCGCGCCAGAAAACCGTCAAAATATTTCATATACCAAACTGTATGATAATTACAATTAAGTGGAATGGCACACCTTTTTATTTGAGTATTTAAATATTATTATTATTATATGAATTACATTATATGTGTTTATATGAATTAGTTAGAACAATGCTCTATGAGAGATAACGTGAGCAGCCATGATAGAAAACGTGAGAAGACATATTCTGGGGTAACTACAATAGTAAAATAATCAACAATTTAATAATAATCAACTGCAAAATGATGTAGGTTAGGGTTATCAGAATTAAATATTTTCTTCAGAATTGTGTTCTATACACCAAAATATGCCATTTGAACACCCCTCTCCATTGATTTAAAAAAAATGCATAGTATGACCCGCCCTAATATATATATATATATATATACACACACACATATATATATACATATATATATATATTTATATATATTCTACCAATACCATTCATTTTCATTTTATTTTTCAAGTTCTTTTCATTTTCATTGTAATATTCATTTTGATAAACAGCATTTTATATACAGTATATATATATATATATATATATATATATATATATATATATATATATAAACAATGCCTCTTTGCAGTCAATGGAAATTTACACTTTACAAATTTAATATTAAATTTAGGTGGAAGTATCACACGAATTTGAGCTTCATTGAGAAGTTGAAACTTGCATATGAGCAAGCTGTTCCATGGCATTTGCATAGAAATTATTATACAACTCTCCACTCAATATATTATATAAAGTGACTGAACTTTCGATACATAACTATCATATATACAGTGTGTGTGTATGTATATATATATATATATATATATATATATATATAAATCAAGAATGAGCTTTGTTTGGTATACACTGTATCATATATACATGCATCGGATCAAGTAAAGATAAGCACCCCCAACCTTTTTTAGTTAGCTTTATAAGGCTAACTAACGAAAATATCACGACCTAACCTAACCAATCGTCAAGGGCGTACAGTTGACCTAACGATTGGTTAGGTTAAGTCGTGATATTTTCGTTAGTTAGCCTTATAAAGCTAACTAAAAAAGGTTGAGGGTGCTTATGTTTACTTGATCCCATGTATCATATATACAAATACGGTTAGGTACATTAGCCATGAGTGGATCCTAGGGTCTTTGCTGGTTTGAAACATTATATAACATTATAACATAACAACATATATGAAAATCAAGAATGAGCTTTGTTTGATGCGCACCGTTTCATATATATATATATATATATATATATATATATATATATATGTATATATCTTGGTTCTCATTTAAAAACCTTATCTCTATAGCTTTTAAATATATAGTATTTACCAATATCTCAGTTTTCAATATGTATTTTTTATTTAAAATTTAATAATAATTCCCGATTTTCTTTATATAATTATCATGAATTAATTAATCATTATAGAACGTTATTTTGTGTTACTTAAACGTTATCACATTTTTCGTCATCAATCTTATATGATTCAATCCTTCAATCCCGGTCTATCAATTCAATTCTTTCATGAAGGATTCCGAGAGTTGATGTTTAATAAGTGTTTCGCAGAAAAAAAATAAAAAAAATATCGCAGATATTGATTGTAGGATGAAGGATTTATAATTACAAAGGATATTAACATATATTCTTATTAATTTTTGCACTGAATCCTATATATAGAATTCCTATATATACATAATTATATACTGTATATGCACAATTATTTATATATATAGAATCCTATATATAGAATTATATGTATCGAATTATATGTATAGAATCCTATATATAGAATTTTATATATATATATATATATATATATATATATATATATTATATATATATATATATATATATATATATATATATATATATATATTATATATAATCCTATATTTATATATAAATTGTTTAGAGTCAGCGTCATCACCGCTTCAAAATTACTTTGTACAGTTATAATATACGATGATCCTCTATAAACTTAGCAATGATGTTGCCAGCTGCTCGTACCCTGAATGGGTGTATGAGCGAGGCGGTGTTTTGTGAAAAAGTGAAACTATATATATATATATATATATATATATATATATATAACTAGAATTAGACGAAATTATTCTTATATACTGTATATACAAGTGCTTCAAAATGTATCGTTCCTAATCTAAGTTGATCTCGGGGCCACACACAATAAGTTTCGAACTCTGTTTTCATCGGACACAAGAAAGTTTCACCGATTAGCCACGAAACAGATCGTCCATTAGGTGATGTCAAATGGCGATTATCGTATCGAAGGGCAACGGCTTCCAGGCAGATAAAAGTGGCTTTGAACATCCGGTCACTCAAAAGTCAAACAAGGATTAGGATTTTTTATATGAAATGAACGATTAGGGCCCGGGTGATGAGGGAGCGGGGAAGGGATGATATGCTTTTTTTGTTTAAGTTTAAGTTAAATACATTTATTTAATAATTTTATAACTTATTTTTGAGGTGATTAGGAAATTAAAAAAAAAAACGTTGAAATAACAACTTTTGAAATAACAAATAACAAATAATAAATTTTAAATTTAATCTACGATATATATATATATATATATATATATATATATAAAGAACGACGCTTGTGTAGAAGAACGTTCCGCACATGAGGAGGGAGAACGAACAAATGAAAAATGAGGTAACCACCCGGGATCTTCCGATTGCCGGTCAGATATACTATCCACTACACCATGGGCCTCGTATGTATGTATATATACACGTTCATCTGATATACCGAACTTCATAATGTTTGCAGATGATACAACTGTCTCTTTTTCTTGCAAAGATGTTAATTCAGCTAAGAATATATTTCATTCAGAATTCATCAGTGTAATGAAATGGTTGACCACCAATAAACTTTTTCTAAATACCAGTAAGACAAATTTCATGATTTTTACTAATAAAAGAAATATATATCTTCATGAACTTAATGTTAATGAAATCGCTATAAAGGAGTGTACTGTAACAAAATTTCTTGGTGTAATGCTAGATAAGAATTTGCAATGGAGTGATCATGTAAATTATATCGCGAAAAAGATTTCAAGGAGCGTTGCTATAATGTTTAAACTTAGAAATGTAGTCCCAAAACAAGTTTTATGGACTCTTTATCATACTCTGTTCTTCCTTATATAACGTACTGTACCCCTGTTTGGGGAAACTCCGCTAACAACGCATTAAATGGTATCTTTGTCATCCAAAAACGACCAATAAGGTTATTATCTGATGCTGGTTTCCTTGATCACTCTAGTGCATAATTTAATGAGCTAAACCTACTAAAGCTCAATGATATAACCAAACTGGCACATTTTATTTCTAATTACAAGTGTAAGAACAAAATCATTAATTTACAATGGGTAAATAGATATTTTGTATCAGACCAGAAATAGATCAAAGCTTGTTATACCTCAATTTAGATTGTCTTCATCTCAAAAACTACCCATTTTCATTGGATTGAAACTATGGAATGACTTAAATGCCGATATAAAAAATATTGTGACTGTAAATTTATTTAAAACCAAGTTGAAATCCTGATTAATAATGACATACTAACAAAAATCTAGGGTTAATGTCCATTACAATTGTTTACTAATTATTAATTTCTCGTGTGATCTAGTATTAAAAATACATTTCTTGGGAGTGTTCAGTTCTTATCTCTCGTGTATAATATTGTTTTTTTTGTATGGTATTGATATAGTGCCTTCAGTGGTGACCTTGTATTTGTCATGTCAGTAGTGATAATTTAAGATTAATACATGTTTTAACTATTAATAATACTTATTTACTTATTTATTTGTTTATTATTAATTAATAACAACTAGCTGTTTACTTTTAATAAGAGCCCAGTAAAGCCTAAAGCTTAAGGGCCAAATTAAATAAAGTAAATAGTCGAGCTCCACAATTATTCATGTCATTGTAAATTGAAACGAATGTATTTATTTTATTATTAATAAAGATTATTCAATTTATTCAATATATATATATATACCGAGTGTCCCAAAAAAATGCTTACACATCATATTAACATATATATCAATAAGCAAAATAGGCGGATAGTAAATAGATAGCAAATAGGCTTCTTTAATGTTTAAATGTTCGAAATATCAGCCAGCAGCGTCAATACCTTCATGGTTGTGCTGCTTACTTTAATGTTTTAAATGTTCAAAATGTCCGCCACTAGCATCAATACATTCTTGACAACGGCGCGCAACAGATCGGCATACTGTTCGGATTGTTCGGAGTGGAATGTTGGCTCAGGCTATTTCAATTTCGTGTCTCAAGGCCTGTAGTGTCCTTGGTTTTTCAGCATACAGAGTGTTCTTCAGGGTGCTTCACAAGTAAAACTCTAAGGGTGTTAAGGCAGGAGATCGTGGTGGATACTCCGTACAACCCCTACGTCCTATCCATCTTCTAGGAAAACAAACATTGAGAAAATTTCTAACGTTATTGTGGTAATGTGGTGGCGCGCCATCCTGTTGAAAGTAACACTCTTCTTCCAAAAAAAGAGCTCTGATTGAAGGTACAATGTTGTCTTGCAGTATTGATAAGTAAGCAGTACCTGTGACAGTGTCCTCAAAGAAAAATGGCCCTATCAGTCCTCTGGAAGACAAACCACACCACACTGACACTCCTGGTTGATTAAGTGCTCGTTCTTCTGTTACGTTTGGATTTTCGGTGGCCCAGTACACACAGTTGTGTCGATTGATAGTACCATTAAGTTTAAAAGTGGCTTCATCGGACCAAACAATGAAATCAGGAAAAGATTGTTTTTCATCACACATGTGCAAAAACCACTCACAAAATTCTTTTCGACGATCTGGATCGTCCTCATTCATTGCATGGAGCAGTCTACAGTAGGTATGTACGGTTTCCACTTTTCACGTCGCAAAATGCGATGAACGCTGGATTTAGAAACACCAGTCTCACGAGAACATTGCCTTGTAGAATTATTTGGAGAGTTTGTGAAGGCCTGTAACACGGTCTCAACACTTTCATTGTCAGTTGAAGTGCGACGTCTTCCAGATCGGCCTTTGTTGACGTTTTGCCCTGTTCCGTCAGTCTCAAACTTATCACGTAATCTTGTAATTGTTACCCGTGATGGTGGTAATGTTCCAAACTCATTTCTCCAATGTCTCTTTACCTCAGCCACATTCTCCGTCTTCCAGTAGTGCTTCAGAATCCACTTACGTTGCTCAAACGATAACTGCAATGCCGCCATTTCCTGTAACAAGGGATACTACTGTTATTTAAGTACAATACACCATTACTGTACTATACTACTATACTACTATTACTAAGTACTATAAATATACTAATACATCAGCGCATATTACTATCATCTAAAGTGTGCATGTTGATATATATATATATATATATGTTAATATGATGTGTGTATGTGTGTGTGTATATGCGTTTATTTCTATATATATGAAAATAAACGCATGACTACGGGCACTTTTTCCATACACAAAATATCCCCATCAGGATTCGAACCCAAGACCTTTAACTTGGAGTCCCTGTCGCCGACCACTTGGCTACAACAGAATAAAAGTTAACCTTTTTGTAAGCACTTTTTCTAAGCGGGTTTATTTCCATCTATATGGTAACCCTCGTGATAACCAGATAGATATGAATTAAATGCTCGGGTGTAGGGTAGGGTGGATCACTTTTCACTTTTTTTTTAAAATTATAGCTGGTCAAAGTTTTTCCCATGATTTGGTTCAGTGGAAGTACACTGACACCATTTTTACCAAAATCGATCAATATTTAGGGGTCGCGCATCGACCTTGAAAATTTCAATTTTGGAAATTTTTGCCAAATTGACAATTTTTTACTGAATAAAGATAAATCATCAAATGACCATATTTTCTGAATCCTCTCAGTGAAAGAAATCCTCTCAGATACTTACCAAGTTGATCGGACAAGTGGTTTAGAAGTTACACTCACCTAGAAATAACATTAAAATTTAAAATATCGTATTTGTCCCCCGTTATGGACTTAATCATAGCATCAGTAGCTGGCGCATCCTAAAATCCCAATTACACACACACGCTATGTCTATGACCAATATTTTTACTAATCACAGTTTGCTTTTTACAGATCAACTGTGTCAATTGATTCTTGTTTGATAAGTCAAGACTTTAGTACAATGGATAAACTGTTAACAACCAGGAGTGGGAAGACTCTGAAAGTTACTTATTCTGGAAAAGAGAAAGCAGCAACAACAGCACCACCTTCTCTAAGGTCAACCACGGACGTCTTCTTAATTGGTCAGCCATCTTCCTCGATCGGTGGTGCCAAATTGCCAACCACCCATCAAGTTCTCCAGTACTTCTTCTATGCCAAGCAGGAAACTACTGACAGGAAGGCCGCCGTAAAAGACACGGTGGCTAATGTTCTGGCATTTTGGAACATGGCACATATAAAGACGATCACGAGGCGTAACTGCGAAAGAAAACTGGAGTTACTGTGGGAAGAGTGGCGCTCGCTGCAGAAGAGCAAGATGAGAGACAGTGACGCGGGAAAAGGCAGGGAGAAGTTTTCAGAAAATCTGAACAAGCTCTGGGACATCGGAGCTCCCGATGCTATTGAAGAGATAGAGAAAAGTCGACTGCTCTCAGACAACAACAAACAAGAAGATATTAAATTTTATGAGGATCAACGGGGCCTGCGCCAGGCAACAATGAGTGGGAATGATAAAGTGTTCGTTGTCAAGAGAAAACGGCAACTCTCAAGACAACAATCTCGTGATGAGCCAGGCACCTCAAAAACGAAATTAGGAACCGAAGCTGAGAGCGACGATGAATCTATAGAAAGCAGATCATCGAGCAACTCCGAATCACAGCTAGAACCACCATACCGACAGCCGAGAGAATCAACTGTATCAATCAGCCTTCCTCACCGCATCCTCAATGCACCGGCTGTTATTGAAGTGGCTGATCGCTTCCGGATGTCCAATAATCAGGTGTGTGTATATCAGTAATGATCTTTCCTTGACAAAGATATAATAGACGTAACGACGGAAAATTTAGTGATTATTTTGTCACATAAAAACGATACGCATCCTTGTCAATTTCCTTTCAATTTCGCACATAGGTGGCAAGTGTCGTGGCGGCAGTCCTACGTTCGGCAGATCCGCCCGCAGACCTGGACAAATTCAGTATCTCGAAGGACACGTCTCGCCGTGGAAGAGTGGCACATCGTTGTGAAGTGTCGACAGCTGTGCAGAAATCCTTCGTATCTCCGAGGCATGCTGTCGTCCACTGGGACGGTAAAGTAATCAAGGTCAGTTTTGCCCTCACCGTGGACGACAGTGAATTAAACATGTTCCAGTGACGACAGTGGATTGACATATTCCAGTGGACGATAATGGATTGGCATGTATGACATACGTTTCAGGACTCTCTTGGATCATTGGAGCACCGCCAGGCGATTCTCATCTCCGGAGCTCCCCAATGCACAGAAGGAAAGTTGCTGGCCGTTCCGACTGTTGCTGACGGCACCGGTCTGTCCCAGGCGACCTTTCGTGCTCTCAAAGACTGGGGATGCGAGAACAACGTGATTGGACTGTGCTTCGACACAACTTCTCCAATACGGGGAGGGTGCAGGGTGCGGTGGTCCGGCTGGAGAACATGCTTGGTAAACCGCTCTTCCAGCTGGGCTGTCGCCATCACGTTATGGAGCTCATCGTGGGGGCAGTGGTCATCACCGCGTTTGGAAGAACCACAGCACCAACTGAACCTTTGTTCCAGTATCTGAGGAGAAGGTGAATTTCAAGTCTAAGGCGCATTTGTTTTCTCCAAAGATTTTTTGCCTTCAGAGCAATTGAGATATCAGCGTCCTTCTACTAATGATGTTAATAGCAGTCGAAAAGGGAAACTTCAGTCGTTTTCATGCAATATTTTCATAACTCCCCTTTCAGGTGGGACAAGCTCGACCTCTCGACTTATCTCGAGCTGGAGATCGAGCATTTGGCGGAGGTGACGTGGCTGATGGAGCTCCGAGATGAGGCAGTCAAGTTCCTCGGCACCGCTTCTGGTCTTGTCAGAGAAGACTACCGAGAAGTGGCGGAGATTACACTCCTGGTACTCGGGGCCCAGCCACGTCGTGGCACACACTTCATGCGCCCAGGAGCCTACCATCATGCGAGGTGGATGGCCAAGGTTGGTATTTTGAATTAGAAGTTAAATATTGTATTGCCTTCTGCAAACAGCCATTTGAAGTCCCTACCAGAAAAAAATAAGATAAATAATTTACCATTAAACAAACTTATATGGAGTGGTATCGGTATTTATACATCACAGTGCGTATTCGTTTCAGATCATCTACTACACGAAGCTCCTGATGTTCAGCGGTCAGCTGGAGTTCGACGACGAGCTGGTACAGAAACTTCAGAGAGTGGTACTATTTACTGCACTCCTCTACGCACCTGCCTGGCTGGCGGCTCCTGTCGCAGCTGATGCCCCGCTGAATGACCTTGTGTTGTACCAGCGTCTTCTGCAGTACAGGGCTGTGGATCGCGAGATTGCAGAGGCTTCACTGGCAGTGATCAGGCGGCACTTGTGGTATCTGAGGCCTCAGACCGTCGTTTTCGCCCTCTGCAGTGACAAAGTGGAAGACACTGTGAAGCACGAGATGGCAAAGAAGCTGTGCCGCCTCGCTGTGCCCGAGGACTTCACGTATGACAACGTCTCGGTTGATGACACGACGCGCCTTCCGGACCTGATCGATGAGTCATCGTGGTTCGTGTTCACAGGCCTGCAGGTGTGCGCGTCTACGTGGCTCACTCTGCCGGTGAATAAGTGGGATCAAGATAAGAACTACTGTGATCTGAAGAATGTCATCTCGCATCTGAAAGTTACCAACGACGTGGCAGAGAGAGGGATAAAACTGATAGAAGATTACGCGAACACTGTCACAAAAGACGAGTCACAGCTGCAGGGTCTTCTTCAGCTCGTGGAAAAGAGCCGGAAAGAACTCGGTGACTTCAAGAAGTCGTCACTTGCCATGACGTAGCGCAGAGGGAAAGGGAGTTAGCAGAGAGAGTACATGGCGCACGCCTTAAGATGACGTGTGTTCTAACCACGATTCATACAGTTTTTGAACCTAGTTAGGGGCACCGGAGTAAGTGCCTTTAGTGATATCGGTAAACCGTTTTAATACAAAATACATTTGATCTTTCCTTATTCGTTTTATCTTATCCTAAAAAGCAGACAATGGCAGACAGCATATGGAGGTACGGGGACAAATACGGTATTTTAAATTTTAATGCTATCTCAAGGTGAGTATAACTTCTAAACCACTTGTCCTATCAACTTGGTAAGTATCTGAGAGGATTTCTTTCACTGAGAGGATTCAGAAAATATGGTCATTTGATGATTTATCTTTATTCAGTAAAAAATTGTCAATTTGGCCAAATTTCCAAAATTGAAATTTTCAAGGTCGATGCGCGACCCCTAAATATTGATCGATTTTGGTAAAAATGGTGTCAGTGTACTTCCACTGAACCAAATCATGGGAAAAACTTTGACCAGCTATAATTTTTAAAAAAGTGAAAAGTGATCCACCCTAGTGTAGGGGGTTAATGCGCATAAAAACACTTTTGGGCGTGAAACCGCAAATGTTTTCCTCGACTGATGAAACCTGCGCCAAGTTGTATTAATCTTTCTCTTGTCATAGCCTAGTGGTCAGCGCACGCGACTGAAAATCAGAGGTCCCCTTTTTTAATCCTGGTGAGGGATATTTCCCATATATATATATATATATATATATATATATATATATATATATATATATATATGCACTAAAATCACAAAATAACACGTGACCTTATTAATAAGCAAACAACCACAGGGAAAAGGAAACACAAAGTCCGAGCGCTTTCGTGATATATTCACATTATCAAGGAGGAACAGAAAATAGACGGAGATTACAAAGTAAATGAGTTAAATAGACAAGTAAAAAATTCACAATCGGCACCTCAAATTAAAGGCCTTAAAGCCCTCTAAAGATTTTTTCAATTGATAACATAATCTGTAGGCTGCTAAATTAATAAATATAAAAGAAGTATACTGTATAGATGAAATTAGACAAAAAAACAATACAGAGAACAAAAATTATTATAATGGTTATTAACACTAATATTTAATTAAAGCAGGCAATTAATTGGCAAGAATTTAATGAAAAACGAATAGATAACGTAGATAACAAATAGATAACATAATCTGTAGGCTGCTAAATTACTATATAGATGAAATTAGACAAAACACCAGTACAGAAAACAAAAATTATTATAATGGTTATTAACACTAATATTTAATTGAAGTAGGAAATTAAGTGGCCCGAAATTAATGAAAACAAAGGGAATGTTGCCATCGTCTTACAGATTATTACAAAATTTCTACAAACAGTCTGGAAAAAAATTGTTTTCCCAAAAGCAACCCAGTTCAAAAGTCCAATAAACCCCCAGCAACCAAAGATTATACACGAAAGAAATATTACAATTAAAATAGACACATAAGAATGTTAACAGTTCTTACAATAATATTTATTTATTTAACTAGGGCAAACCATTAAGGGGCAAGAATGCAGTTAAGAAAACAGTAGGCCCTTCGCCAGCTTTCTGACAATGTACGAATCTAATTTGTACAACCAGGGCTAATATTAAGGACCAAATCCGCATTATTCTTGATCACACTTGATTCCAGTATATTTCTGCTAACAATAGATTTACTAAACCTTAATTTGGAAGCATTTTTCCAATCAATGGGATGATTAGTATCTCTTACGTGAATGAAAATGGCGTTAGATTCCTGGCCACGTCTTATACTGTATTGATGCTGTTTAATACGTAACTCAAGGGTCTTACCAGTTTGGCCAATGTAAAATTTATTACATATTGTGCAAGGGATTTTATATACACAACCATGTTCACTTAAAGGGGAGTTCTTAATCAATGAATTCTTACTTACATCTAAATTTTTGATAATGTGAATATATCACGAAAGCGCTCGGACTTTGTGTTTCCTTTTCCCTGTGGTTGTTTGCTTATATATATATATATATACACATATAATTAAAGTATTAATAGTCTAACTACTTTAACGAGATCTTTATCGTATTTACAATTAATAAATAAGGTATACGCTGCGCGTGTACATATTTATTACGTTTCGGATGAAAGCAAAGGGAGAATAAAATTAGTATAAATCTCGTCACAAATACCTGAACAGTGAATAAACACGCGAAAAGCTTTTCTCTCTTCCTTCCGTTTTGCGCTTTCCTCGTATCTATTTCCCCTCTTAATTCTATTAACAAATAATTAACTTATTTTTAAACATGAATTGATTTCTTTTTACATACTTCTTGTTATAGAATATTTTTAAACCCACACCCACACTCACACCCACACCCACACCCGCACCCACACCCACACCCACACACATATAAACACGGGTTAATAAATGTTATAATTTTATAAATGTTAAGATATTATGCTAAAAGTGTTAAGATATTGAAAGTATTAAGCTATTAATAAGTGTCTAGATGTTTGTAATGCAAGATGTTAATATTAAGATGCTAATAATTGATAAGATGTTAATAAGTATTAAGATGTTAATAAATGTTGAGGCTTAATAAATACTAAGATGTTAATAATTTTAATATGTTATAATATTAAGGTGTTAATAAATGTTAAGATATATATATATATATATATATATATATATATATATATATATATATATATTATATCATTAAGACGTTAATAAATGTTAAAATGTTAATAAATGTTAAGATATATATATATATGTAATATTAAGACGTTAATAAATGTTAAAATGCGAATAAATGTTAAGTATATATAAAATATTAAGACGTTAATAGATGTTAAAATGTTAACAAATTTTACGATGTTAAAATCCGTCTTTAAAAAATTCTTCCTAAATAAACAAAAACTCAAACTACTATATTGTGTTGGTCTATTTTTTCTTTGTTTTTTTTGTTTTTTTTGTAAATTTTTGCTATATTTTTTTTTTTAGAGATATCTTCAAAATATTTGTAGAACACAAATTACCAAATTTATAAACTTTATCAGACGTTTTCATCATATTTTGTTTGACATTTTCTTTTCTTGTCTTTATATTGTTTTCCTGTTCAAATATAAGGTTTTTTTCTTTATTTATTTTGCTTCCTTTTGTGTTCTGCTATTATTTTTCGGTCTTCTTTTTTTTTTCTGTGTAATGTTTCATTTCCTCATATATATATATATATATATATATATATATATATATACAGTGTATGTGTGTGTGGGTGTGTGTGTATATCATTTTTCCATATTTCTTTGTCACGACATAAGTTGTTGGCTTCTGTAAGTCTTTATTTCGTGCAATGCCTCAGACGTTTTTTGTTATTCATTATTTGGGTGTTATCTTCTTTTAAGTTTACGATTTAGTCTTGTTCTCGCTGTGATTGCGTAGCTTTTGCGGTCCCTTATTAGATTTTGTTATGCACCTTTTGTTTCGTGAATGTCCTCTATACGTTTCCTTCTCTCTCCTCTCTCTCTCTCTCTCTCTCTCTCCTTTATTTCTGTTTATTTCTCATTTTATTTTTCTCTTTTCGTTTCCCATTTCGTATCCCAATGTCCTTCGCCTACCTCCTTCTCCCCCTTGTCTCTTCCTCTCCTTCTGTCTCTCGGTTTCCCCTGGCTCTTATCCTCCCCCCTGTCTCTTCCTCTCATTCAAATCCCCTCTCCTTGTCTCCACCTCTCCTTCCCAGGAGGAGTTATTTCTGCGTGATAAAGAGACAAGCGAGCGTTTGGTATTCACCGTCGACTCTGGGAAAGAGAAATCGCTCCCGTATATTCCTGCTGCTTGCGTTTCGATCGTCGTGGATAACGGTGGTTTGGGTTTCCTTTTTCGCTTCTCTAAGCCCGCAAAGATTTATATTCTTCTCCCTTGATTCACCTCTTTATTATGTTTTGCTTTTTTCTCTGCTATTCTCGCTTTCAACTTTACATATTGGTTATATCGTATACACGTTCACTGTCTATTTAAAAGATAATATTATTACTATAACGTATAATTCACCTTTATTCACTGAATGTCGTAAGAGTGGCTTTCTACACTAACCATATCCCACTGACATATCGGTCCCAAACGGCTTTACGATTACGATAGTGTGAAGGCCAAAAAAATGACTTTATATCGTCTGAAGGGACTTTTACGTTTTGTCTGGCAGAATTTTGTCTTTATTGACAACAAGCTGAGTGTGTGAGTGTGTGGTGTGTGTG
>JAJOZX010003921.1:97500-160000 GCA_023014485.1 Bathynomus jamesi
AACAATCAATTTCAACACCCTCAAATTATACAAATCTTCATTGAACGGAATTAGGATCATAACACGCAATTTCCTTCACTTATTTCCTATAGATTTTAAATGTAGGAAATGGAATGATATAAATATTTGTCTTCAGTGTGAAACGAGTGAAAATAATGAACATCTTCTGCGGCGATTGTACGATAGAGGTAAATTCATTCGTACTATTTAATACCAAAAATAAGTTAAAGAAAAGTATGAAATGGTCGACGCGGGAAAAGAAGAAAATAAAGATAATCAGATAGTTATGGACAATGTAAAATAGAGAGAGAGAGAAAAAAAAAGCAAATAAAGAAAACGAACGAGAAAATAAAAGAATTAAATGAGACAACAATATGAGTAAGAAAATTAATGTACTCAAAATAAAACTTCTTAAATTTAGAACTTATAATTTCTTTTTGAGGGTAGATTGTAGGGGAAGTTTTTCTTTCTTTTGGGTATCAACGCTTCTTGTCAGATGCTATAATAACTTCTTTTAATGATACATAACTTCTTTAGATAGAAGAAATGGCCTTCAAAACTTCTTTATTGAGTGATTTGAAACAATGGAAGATAATATTTCTATGTATAGAAGGTTACGGGATGTCTTTGTTTTTGTGCACTAGCGAAGCAAAATAATGACAATACAGTAAAGCAAATTCCAAAGAATTGTACAAATGAAACAATAATCAGACACTTTGTTGCAATATGAATAATGGACAATCTAAAGCAGTGGTTCTTAACCTTTTTACTACCATGCCCCC
Source organism: Bathynomus jamesi (assembly GCA_023014485.1). Taxonomy (NCBI): domain Eukaryota; kingdom Metazoa; phylum Arthropoda; class Malacostraca; order Isopoda; family Cirolanidae; genus Bathynomus; species Bathynomus jamesi. The sequence continues at coordinate 98,283 of JAJOZX010003921.1, forward strand.
CTAGGAATTGGTCCTTCCCTCCACGCCCCCCTTCAATCAAAATAACATTCTCAATAACTTCTCAATATTAGCCCATGCTCTCGTTAAGAGAATAACAAATACAATTAGAGAAATTTCTGTTTCTAGGGGGGCGCGCCCCCCAGGTTAAGAACCACTGATCTAAAGCATGGGTCGGGGAACTTTTTTGGGTATTACCCAAAAATCTATTTGAGTAAAATGAAATTACCCCCAGACTTCAAAGTAAACAAAAACAAGCCAATTGCTCTTAAAATTGTTGCATATGGTGTCTCTCATACCGCACGCATTACCCCCAAAAAATTTAAATGTACCCCATTTGGGGTAATTTACCCCTGTTCGCCGACCACTGATCTAAAGGAAATGTAAATATTTCAGCAAACATGAATTTGTCTGAAATTTCGTGTAATTTCAAATGATAAATTTCTAGATTTTTTACTATGGATTTTGTTGGACACTGAAGTAAAAACACTGCTAAGCATCTGGTTTTACAGACGGTTAAAAATGTTTTAAGTATTTTTTAGATTTGTCCCAACTTTGTGGAACTCGTGAAAGTTGATTCTCACTTATCAAATTTGGGTTGGAACAAATCTAAATATTAAAACATTTAATCGGTTATAAAACCAGATTCTTAGCGAAATGTCTACTTTAATGTCCAGCGAAATAATTAGAGAAAAATCGAGAAATTAGTTATTTGAAATCTCTAGAAAGTTGGGACAAGTTCATGTTTAGCGAAATATTTAGATTTCTTTTAGAATCTATTATTTTTATGCAATTCAATGTAAGTTTCATTATAAACATGGCAGTTATAAATTTGGAGTCAATTACAAATTCCATCATCTCACTATCTGTAAAACTTTCGTAATGTATGGAAGCTGCAAATACAGTAAAATGTACTTCCTCCATTACCCATCAAAGAGCCGTATGACTGACATTTCAAAAAAAAAAAAATATGGAAAGATCAACAAATCAAGAAAACAGTTTTCCAATATCTCAAAAACCATCAGGTTCATGAAAATTATCCGTCACGTACAACGAGAGATATCAGAAATAGGAGCTACCGAACCAAACCTGTTAAATTCAAGATGATAATTACATAAGCAATCGGAGCAAATATATATTGAAACGGGTATAAAAGGAAATTTCTCGGATGACCTCGGAGCAACAAAACACACGATACAGAAGAGCAATGACTCCGAAGATGAAAGAAAATCAGAATGCAAACGATAAAGATGGTGGCAGCGAATGTACAAGATTTAAAACTAAACGATTATCTAAATATCGTATTTTTATACCTGAAGAGAATTATAAAAGAAATAAGAGCTGATTTGAAATGTCTCACTGAAACCAATTTTACAGAGTGCCACGAAAAACGTGAATACTGTAAATACTGTATTGATAAAAACGAAATACAGTTCGATAAATTTAATATATTAGGGACTGACAAAACAGGAAAACAAAACGAAGGCTGTGCTATATACATACATTAAAGAAAAACATTGCAAAATGGATAACAACAGGTAAATGAAACAGTTACGCAGAACCTTAGCTCCAAAGATTGCTAAATTAGTGAATGTAATACTAATAGTTATTACTCGTATATAGACCTCCAAATACCCCAAAGGAAAAGAGAAGATACTAAAAACTTAAAAAAAGCTATATATTCCATTAAAATAACCTGAAGAAAAGAGAAACAATATCGATGGAGAAAAAGGAACAGTGTTGCTCAACAGAAAGAGAGTGGTTGCAAAATTAAAGAATTGGGATAGACAACAATACGAGGAAAGTGATCACTGAGAGAAGAAAAACTGGAATCTATTGACAGAAAAGCATGCAGAGAGAGAGAGAGAGAGAGAGAGAGAGAGAGAGAGAGAGAGAGAGAGAGGAAGATGCTGTAGAATTGATTAGTGAAAATTGAAAATATTACTATAACTTCGCCAAATTAAAATAGAGAACACGTGAATACCAAACCTTTAATAAAAGAAAATAATGCACTAACCGATGATCTGAAAGTAATATCTGAAATATTAAGAGCTCAGCATGAATTGGATTTTAGTGATCTCTCCCCTAGCCCCCACCCACCCCGTAAAAAGGATATATGTCAGCTATTTTTTTTTTTTTTAAAGAAGACTTACAAAGAGAGAATTTAACATATTTTGATTTTACACAAGACGATATGGCACGAGCTATAGGACAGCTGGAATCACAATCAGTCGCAGGTCTGGACAAACGGGACGCTGTACTGCAGGAGTAAGAATAAAATAGTTATGCATATATATATACATATATATATATTGGATATGGAGACGATCTCTAGACACAGGAACAATACCGTTTATCCTGACGTTGTATAAAGGAGGAGATAGATCTGAAGCATCTCAGCTCATAGAATTATTTGAAAGAATAATTAATTGGAAAAACGAATTTATGATTTTTCGGAAACACAAAAAGACTCAACAAGAACAAACATTGATTACGATCATGACACTCAAACTTATTACAACACTGAATTATTGAAATATTATAATGCTCAATCTTAGTAAACATTATAATATTAATAATGCACTGAAATACAATGCTACTTATGATGTAATATGCACAAACCTTGCCAAGACATTGGACAGGTGCGTTCAACTGAAAAATAAAATTAAAAATATAAGAATAGCAGGCAAAATTGGATACTAAGTACTGTATATAATTCTTAAGAGAACGTAAGAAAGTTGCTACAGTCCAAACAACATCATCAGAATCAGAATCAGAGGTACATAGCTCAATACCACAGGGGACCTCTTTCTACTCAATGTCATTTCCATGCCATATCATTCTTCGCCCAAGAGTGAGAAGTTCACACGTCAATTCCCATTTTCAATGTAGCATTTCCCACTTCGGTAGAGTTGTCGTAGAAAATACCCCTCATGCCCACAATTGTATCACCATCTCTCTTTCTCAGCTCTAGAATTCTAACTTCGAACATTCTCACTCGCGAACCGCGGATAAGAATGGAAATGACAACAATGAGTTGCAAGTAATCTACGAGGAATAGTACTTGTTCCCCGTTATTCATAATCATGCCGACCCACATTTAAAATGAAGATAATAAAGTAACTAATAGTAGCAAGTAACATCCTTCGCTGACAATACAAAAATCAACACACATAAAAAACACAGGTGACATAGTTTTTAGAAACGGACAGAAATAGGACGTACATAGTGTCAGAAGACAATAATATATGAAATTTAATATCGAAAAGTTTACACTCTCAAGATATGGATAAAGTGATGAACTAGAATCTCTAAACTATACCTTTCTGAATGTAAAAAAAATTCAGAGAAATTCAAAAGCAAAATATGATTAAAATAATGACCGACGAACGATGCAAAATTTGAAACACAAAATAAGATACTATTTAATATAATAAACAAAAACAAAACGAATAAATGGATATATAACTGAAAACCTTTAAAAGAAGGGATAAGAATGTAATAATTCCTTTACTGTAAACATTGTGATTATACCAAAACTGGAATATTGTTCAATCTTAACGTACCCATGTAAAAACAAGAAATTATTCAGTTAGAAGGAATTCAGAGACACTTCACAACCAAAATTAATGGATTCAAAGAACTAAATTACCGAAAAAGATTAGATTATATATTCAATAAAAAGAAGAGGGATACACCAAAATTTATACATGGAAAATACGAGAGAAACTAGTTCCTAATTTCAAACTGACCCTTATAACTACCCAAACAACATTGGGAAACAGTTAAGGCAGAATGTGCAGTGTCCCAACTGAAGGTTAGACAAGGAACATCCTCAACTTCTGAAGGAAAATAGCTTTGTCCTTACAGGGCCAAAGCTATTTAATTAATTACCAAAAGAATTAAGGAACAGTCAGTGTAAATACCTTCAAAAGAAGATTGTAGATACTTGACTCAGGCCAATCCCAGATGAACCGAATGCGTGCTTGGCTATGTGAGATGGAATGCTCAAGAGGTCAACGTTCTCTAACACCAAGTCATCTATAGAGACAAGGAGACAAACTTGTACTCTGTGAAATAAGGGAGTTTTGCACTAAGTTCCTACCGGGAATATATATATACAGGGCGTCCCAAAAAAATGTATGCACACTTTAACAGCTGATAGCTCAATTGATGTTTCTTTCTTTCCAAGTTAAACCCATTAGAATTAATAATGGCAGTCAGACTAAGCTTTGAACAAAGGAAATTCATTCTAAAATGCTACTGGAAGTGTGAAAACGCAGTTGAAGTGCAAAGACAATTTAGGAGGGAGTTTCAAACAGATCCACCAACGCGACTTACCATCACTCGAATTAGAGATAAGTTTGAAGCCGATGGAACTGTTCAGAATGTCCACAAGAAGCGTTCCGGAAGACCACGGACATCGACAAGCCCCACAAAGCAAGAAAGAGTACTGGAAACGTATCACCAAAGTCCAAGAAAATCTGTGCGGCAAGCGAGTCGTGAGGTAGGAATTTCAGAATCGTCTGTCCAACGCATTTTGAAGCGCTGTCAATGGAAAAGTTACATTCCAAGATTAGTCCATGCTATTAATGAAGATGATCGGACCGAAGAGTGGAGTATTGCGAGTGGTACTTGGCACGATGTGGATGTGGATTGGACGAAGGGGTTTCGTAGAATACCCTCCGCGTTCACCAGACCTCACACCACTAGACTTTTTTTATGGGGATACTTAAAAGACAAAGTCTACGCTATAAAACCTGCAACAGTCGCTGAATTGAGAGCAGCCATTGAACGAGAATGCACACAAATACCAAACGAAATGTTTCGTGATGTTTGCGATTTCATTGCTTCTCGTTATCAGCAATGCCTGGACCAGAACGGACGTCAGTTTGAAAACAGGCGTTGACAAAACAATTAAATAATGTCTGTAGATTCTATTACATTTTGAAAATGAAATGTATTTTAATAAACACTGCCTTTATAATTATTTAAAGTGTGTATACATTTTTTTGGGACGCCCTGTATATATAAAATTAGCGGTGGACCGGATATCCGCATCCGCATCCGCATAATTTTTAACATCCGCATCCACACTTCTGACTGCGGATGTTATGTGGATATTACCTCTAATAAATTATGCAATTTACAATTAAATTAGCTTATAAAGTACCTTATAAGGCCCAGTCATGCACATTTCATGTAAAGTATTAATTATTAATGAACAAACAAAATATAAACCTCAAAATATAAATACCTGGTAACACAGAAAATTGAATGAAACTTGTTTCATTGAATTTTCTGTGGCTGAAACTCTTGAGAAAGTTATTATTTTTAATAATGAAAACATTACTATTAATTTTAATTCTTATGCATTGCCTGCCATAATAGTAATATCACGAAATTTGAAAAAATATGTCATATATTCATAATTCTATATTATATTGATAGATTAACTAAATATCCGCATCCGCGGATATTGAAATTAAAGATCCGCATCTGCACCCGCAGATGTTGAAAAACTGACATCCGGTCCACCACTAATATATATATATATATATATATATATATATATATATATATATATATATATATATATATACACAGTACCATGCAAAAGTCAGAGACCACTGTCAATCTGTTAACTATATATTAGATAATCTGTCGTACGAAAATTGGTTTTGATACTAAAATACATATTAACTAAAATCTTTGGTTCATATTAACGGATAACTAAGTATTACTTAAGTGTATAAAGTTGTATAAGCTGGATGACCCTCTAGTCTGCATAAATTGGGCTTGAGGGTTGAATCAATATACAGGGTGTCCCATAAGTCCGGCATCATAGGAGAAATTAATATTTTTCTATTTCTACAAACCATAATTCATATGCTCGGGATGCCAATTTCCCGTCCACCATTCTGTTCAGTGACGAGGCTGTTTTTTATGGAAATGGTAAGGTAAATCGACAGAACACCCGCTACTGGTCTCAAAACAACCCTCACTGGTATACCTCTTCAAAGGAACAAGGTGCATCTCGGGTGATGGTATGGTGTGGCATTTGGAAGGATCGCATCATAGGCCCCCTCATTTTCGATGAACATGTCACTGGAGGTACCTACCTACGTGTGCTCAAGGAAGAAGCATTTCCCAGTGTCTTGAACAAAGAAGGAAATTTCCCAACATGGTTCCATCAAGACGGCGCTCCTGCACATTACAGCACCCAAGTAAGGGAATACCTGTACCAACAATTCCCTGGTCATTGGATAGGACGTCGATGGCCTGTGGAATGGCCAGCTAGAAGCCCGGATCTCACGCCACTAGATTTTTATCTCTGGGGCCACTTGAAAGCTCTATTATACGCAGAGAAAATTAGGAGTGTTGAACATTTGCAGCAGCGCATTATTGGGGCATGTAACACCATTACTCCTGACTTCATTCACCGTGTGCTTGCTGACTGGGTATCACGTCTGAATTTGTGCATTGAAAACAATGGTGGACATATTGAGCACGTTCTGTAAATAAAAGCTTTTGTTTTGCCTTTTTTTTATTATTTTTCCGATGATGCCGGACTTATGGGACACCCTGTATTAGTTATAATGCATGTATTTAAAGATCTAACGAATTATTAATGATGGATCTGCAGTAAATGCTCCTAAGTTATTGTCATATCACTATTTACAATTATAAGTATTGACATATCCACTTAAATTCTGAAAAACAAATTTATCCAAACCGTTTCTCATTATAATCCTAATTCATGCTGTTCTTTTCATTTCACAGGCTTAAGAAATGACGAAAAGTACAATTTCTGATGAAATTAGATATAAAATAATACATTTGCATGGTGAGGGACTGAGTCAAAGAAAAATAACTGAATCTACAGGTGTTTCCAAAACTGGTGTAAAAAAATCTTGGCTCGTCACAGATCAAATGGGACCCCAGCTGATTGTCTTAGATCAGGGAGGCCCTGAGCTTTCTCCATCTGATCTACAATATCTAAAGATTACTTCCCTTCGAGACAGAGACAAATCCAGCACTTCACTTGCAGCAGATCTCGAAAAAACAACAGGTGTCTCAGTTGATCCCTCTACTGTACGAAGGAAGCTTAACTCAGTAGGTCTCAGATGTCCAATACTTGTGTTCCAAAGTATATTTTCTTCTCTTCTCTTTATTTCCATTCCTTAAAAGTGGCTTTTTTGCTGCAACACGACCTTTAAACCTACTGAGTTAAGCTTCTTTCGTACAGTAGAGGGATCAACTGAGACACCTGTTGTTTTTTCGAGATCTGCTGCAAGTGAAGTGCTGGATTTGCGTCTGTCTCGAAGGGAAGTAATCTTTAGATATTGTAGATCAGATGGAGAAAGCTTTGAGGACCTCCCTGATCTAGGACGAATAGCTGGGGTCCCATTTGATCTGTGACGAGCCAAGATTTTTTTACACCTGTAGATTCAGTTATTTTTCTTTGACTCAGACCCTCACCATGCAAATATATTATTTTATATCTAATATCATCAGAAATTGTACTTTTCGTCATTTCTTAAGCCTGTGAAAGAAAAAAAACAGCATGAATTAGGATTATAATGAGAAACGGTTTGGATAAATTTGTTTTTCAGAAATTAAGTGGATATGTCAATAATTTTAATTGTAAATATTGATATAACAATAGCTTCGGAGCATTTACTGCAGATCCATCATTAATAGTTCGCTAGATCTTTAAACACGTGCGTTATAAGTAATATAATGAATCAACCCTCAAGTCCAATTTATGCAAACTAAAGGGTCTACAGATCTACAGATGCTAAGGCTAACAAAGACCCTAAGATCCACTCTAAGGCTAGCCCGAGAGAAGGAGAGAGTAGGGGGTTAAGAGAAGAGAGGAGAATAAAGGGTTAAGTAAGGAGCAACACCTATCATTCGTGGGTTAACATTCATTCAGAAAAAGAGGGAAAAAGTCTCACCATCATCATCCGCCGGCCACAATCCCATATACTGTATATATATATATATATATATATATATATATATATATATATATATATATATGGGATGAATTTCACAATTAAACACGTGAAATGAATGAATGATGCAAACCCTTCTTTTTTTTCTTGTGGGTTTGCATTTTATATATATATATATATATATATATATATATATATATATATATATATATATTATATATATAGATATATAATATATATAATACCGGGTGGACGAGAAAAACCTGGACACTTTTGTTTTTCTTACAAATTTCAAACTAGTCAAGCTAATGTAGCCAATAGTATGGTTATCATGTGCTGAAAACCTCAGTTAATTATCTTTGGCCCTTTCTTAATTATAAAAAATTTAACTTGACGAAACAAACAGCGAGATTTTGTGAAGCTGACTACGCCCTTGGATGTGTCAGATGTTCGCTACAAAACAAGCAGTTTGCGCCTGCAAACCTAAGACAATGATAAGTGGCCACATGGCGAATTGGTAGGCTAGCAGTGTCAGATTTCTTTAAGAAGTGTTGGCTGATGGAATGCTTTTTCTTATTTTTTTTCTTGTGGTGTTAATTAAAATTCTATCGTAATGGTTGTAAGTAAAGAAGACTTAGCTGTTATAAAGGCGTGTTTTGTCGAGAAGGGATGGAGTGCTAGAAAAATAATTAGAGAATTTCCGGGAAAAAATTGGAGAAGAAGTACAGTACAATACGTAACAAATAAAATTAGACAATCAGCGTCAACTGACAGAAAACGTGGCAGCGGTCGTCCGCATACTGCTCGGACTTGAGAAAACGAAAGGTACGTTGAAGAGCATGTGTTGTTGCAGGAAAATAATCCTGGTACTCATCTTTCGCAGAGAAAAATGGCGAATAATTTAAATATTTCGCGCAACAGTGTCCAAAAAATAATGAAAAGTAAAGGAATCAGATCTTTTAAAAGATTGAGTGCCCCCAGAATAACAAAAGAAGCCATGGGAAAACTGTTAGAAAGGTGTAATTCTTTGTACAGGAAATTTAATTTAGCAGACATTAAACGCATGTTTTTTTCAAGATGAGTCCGACTTTACATTAACTGTATCAACAAATCGACAAAACAACCGAGTCAATGCATTAACTTCAAAATCAGAAATCCCGCCAGACCGTCTTTATCATCCAATTTCACGATTTTCCAAGAAATTAATGGTATCTTGTGGTGTTTCTTACAATGGAAAAACAAACATGAAAACAAAAATGAACTCGCAAAATTACATTGAACACCTCGGAGAACTTTTACCGGAATGCCAAGACTTGTACCCGAACGAAGATTTTATTTTTGTTCAAGACAATGCATCATCTCGTTCATCCAAAGCAACCCAAGAATTTTTGATGGCGAACATTCCTGAATTCATAAAACGTGAAGAATGGCCACCAAATTCTCCTGACTTAAATCCTCTGCATTACTTCGTGTGGAAGGAACTGAAGTCATTGGTGTACCAGGCTGCAGGGAACCATTTTCAAACCTTGAAGCACTTAGACAAAGAATTGAGGTTGTTTGGCCTATGGTGTCCCAAGACAAAATCAAGTCATCCATAGATCAGTGGAAAAGGAGAGTACTGCCCGTAATTCAAGAAAATGGGGGCCAATACAACATCTACAGATCTACAGAAGCTAAGGCTAACAAAGACCCTAAGATCCACTCTAAGGCTAGCCCGAGAGAAAGGAAAGAGTAGGGGTTAAGAGAAGAGAATAAGGGGTTAAGTAAGGAGCAACACCTATCATTCGTGGGTTAACATTCATTCAGAAAAAGAGGAAAAAAGTTTCACCATCATCATCCGCCGGCCACTGCCGACAAGTCAGAAAAATAGTCGAAGAAAATAGGAGAGGGGTGAAAGATGAAAAGAAGTAAAATAAGAACGCTTACAAACCATGCAAACACAGTCTTAACTCACTGTCATACCATGCAAACTACAAACATGCAAGTAAAGAGAGTTACAGACATGCAAGAAAGGAGATAAGAAAAAAAAAAAAGTAGGTACAGTTAAACAAAAAGTGGGTTAGTTTACGCTACGAGCTACATCTACGTTCATGTTAGTCTAATTTTTTTTTTTTTTTTTTTTTTTTTTATTGCTGGCATCACACGCTGGCATGTCACAAGCTGGCATTCATCGTCAACAGACTCATCCTCGAGCACCACCACCAGAGCTCCTGTTGTTAACTTTCTTTTTTAATTTTAAACAATGTTAATACTTTCAAAATGTCTGTCAAGACGGTTCTTAAACATATTAACGCTGATAGAATGAACGACTGACGCGGGAAGATTATTCCATTTATCAATTACTTTAAACGTAAAGAAGTTTTTAGCGATATTGGTAATGAAACGTCTGCCACGCAACTTAAATCCGTTATTGCGAGTATTACTATTATCGAAAGTGAACAATTTATCAAAATTTACGTTATCGATGTTATTAACGATTTTGAAAACTTCAGTAAGCTCCCCCCTTAATCTCCTAGTTTCGAGTGAATACAGGTCTAACTCTTTAATCCTATCTTCATAAGGCTTATTGCGCAATGACGGAATAAGTTTCGTGGCACGACGCTGAACCCTTTCTAACCTATCAATATCCTCACGCAAGTACGGGCACCAAAACTGAACGGCATACTCTAAATGAGGCCTGACTAGGGACTTGTAAAGGGGCAATATAATATCCTTCGATTTAAATTCGAAATTACGCGCTATGAAGCCTAACATCCTATTAGCTTTTGCGCAAGACTCCAGGCACTGGTTCCTAACCTTTAAATCTTTAGTTACGCGTACGCCTAAATCTACTTCCTCGTCAACGCTCGCTAACTCCCTATCATCCATCGTGTACGCGTAATTATTGTTGCGAGAACCTATATGCAAAACTTTACATTTATCTACGTTAAATTGCATCTGCCACTTATCTGTCCACTCCATAATCCTATCTACATCGTCTTGGATCCTATTTCTATCGTCCTCGTTAACAACCTTACCGCCTATTTTAGTATCGTCCGCGAATTTTGACACGTTACTAGTCAATCCTACATCTATGTCGTTAATGTAAATTACGAATAGCAATGGGCCTAACACTGAACCCTGTGGGACACCGCTACCTACATCTAACCACCCCGATTCACTACCATTAACTACGACCCTCTGCCTCCTAGCACGAAGCCATTCTTCTAACCAGTTAGCTACCTGACCGCGTATACCGTGCTCTTTAACCTTCGCAATTAGTCTCCTATGCGGAACTGTATCGAACGCCTTTTTAAAATCTAAATAAATAACGTCAGCTGCTCTATGCCTATCGTATTCGCGCACTATTTCGTTATAAAATTCTAACAAATTAGTTAAACAAGACCTATGGCGTCGAAACCCATGCTGACTACTATTAATCAAATCTCTACTTTCTAAGTGATCGATAATACGATCCCTAACTACGGATTCCAAAAGTTTACCGACAATTGACGTTAAGCTAATGGGCCTATAATTGCTAGCTACCGCGCGGTCGCCTTTTTTAAAAATAGGCGTGACGTTAGCTAATTTGAAGTCTTTGGGTGTATTAGCTTAACTACTTTGAAATTTGTAGAAAAAACAAAATTGTCCAGGTTTTTTCGTTCGCCTGGTATATACAATAATAATAAAAAAAGGACGGGTGTGTGTGTGTGTGTGTGTGTGTGTCTGTCTGTTCCAGTCCAAAATGGAAGCAGTTACAAACATGAAACTTCACACACACATATTGATTAGGTCCAGAGGTTGTGCACCTGGGTGTTGAATTCCCGGTTAGGTTAATAAAAGGATGTGTGTGTGTGTGTGTGTGTGTGTGTGTTCCAGCCATAGGTCCAAAATGGAAGCAGTTACAAATACGAAACTTCACACACATATTGATTAGGTCCAGAAGTTGTACACCTGGGTGTTGAATGCCCGGTTAGGTTAATTGAATGCCCAGTTAGGTCAACTGTACGCCCTTGACGATTGGTTAGGTTAAGTCGTGATATTTTCGTTAGCTTTAACGAAAATATCACGACTTAACCTAACCAATCGTCAAGGGCGTACAATTAACCTAACTGGGCATTCAATTAACCCACCTGGGCATTCAGTTAATCTAATCGGGCATTCAGTTGACCTAACTGGGTATTTAATTAACCTAACCTGGCATTCAGTTAACCTAACCGGGCATATATATATATATATAGTTCAACATCTACCCAGGCATATATATATAGGGTGGCCCAAAAAAAACGCCTTGAGATTTGAACATCATTAATAACTTCAAAAATATGCAGTTCACACTTCCAAAATTTAAATAACTTTTACCTCAATCTATTGATAAACCACCATAAAAATTTCAGACCTCTACATAAAGTGCTTTTTCCACAGCTGAGGGAACAATGAGGTATGGTGAAAAAACGAATATCATAAATTCTAAATGGGTATAGCTGTACCTGGCAACTATTCTAAGACTTGTAGTAGTTTCCTTAGCCTATGGATAATCTGTTAGTCTCTGGAAAACGTCAGATGATATAGGCTACGCCCATCTTATATACTGTTTTTAAACTTACCCTTCAAATTATGGTTCTAACTAATGGTGAAACAGCGATGAAAAAAAGATGGACTGGGGCAAGAATTTTGAGGAATTTCCAGTAATAACTTGTAATGTTACGTCTGTGAATAGAATAAAAAAACTTAAAGCAACCGGTTCGACGGCACGGAAGCGTGGAAGTGGTCGGCCTAAAACAGTTTACACTGAAGACAATATAGCAATGATCGAAATGATGAACCTATCTCAAGAGGATTGACCTGGGTCACACTGCTCTCAGAGGAAAATTGCAAGAAATTTAGGTATCAGTCGAGGTTCCATACAAAGAATGCAGAGAACGGTAGGACTTAAAGCATTTAAAGGATCCATGTCTCAAGACGTGACTGCAACGTAAGAGCTAAAAGAAAAATTCGTTGTAGAAAATTGCTTGATAGATTTTCGTCCAATGATGTTAAAAAAAATAGTTTTTACAGATTACAGATGAAAAAGATTTCACCATCGAGATTGCTCGAAACTTCCGGAACGATGGTCGGCATAAGAAAGACATTCCTCCATCGAGACTTTACCACCAGACAAGTCGTTTTCCAAAAGAAATCATAGTATTAGCAGGTGTATCGTGGAATGAAAAGACGAAAATTCATTTCATTTCAGAAAATAAAAAATTAATTCAGAAACCTACGTAAATCTCTTAGAGGAGAATCTTTTGCCTGATTGTCGGCGTCTTTATTATGGAAACGATTTCATACTCCAAAAGATGGTGCTACAGCTCATACTAGCAAGTTCACACAGGATATCTACAAAAGAATGGAGTCAACTTCATTGGAAAAAACGACTGGCCCCCGCAATCACCTGATTGCAATCCATGGATTATTGCATATGGAACACACTAGCAGAGAAGATTTGTGAAGGTCAAACAGAAAAGTTTACAGAAATGCAATTAAAGAAAAAAAATACTCGAATGTTGGGACAAAATAACATTAACAGAAATCAGGAAATGTATCATGTGGTGGAAGAAAAGGTTAAGATTAGTTTGTAAGCAGGACGGCGGACATATTGATCATATTTGTTAAGATGTGAATAATAATTTTTTTCATTTTATGATATTCGTTTTTTTCACCATACCTCACTGTTCCCTCAGCTATGGAAAGACTATTTTATGTAGAGGTCTGAAATTTTTATGATGGCTTATCAATAGATTGAGGTAAAAGTTATGCAAATTTTGGAAGTGTGAACTGCATATTTTTGAAGTTATTGATGTTCAAATCTGAAGGCATTTTTTTTGGGCCACCTGATATATAGGGTGGCGCAAAAGTCAGAAGTGAAAGGGCCATCTTTGCATAATTATAAATTTTTTAACTAAAAAAAAATATATATATGGGAATGAACTCTGAATGGTCCCCTGAGTTTTAAATGATACACACAGACCGTGCATGGAACAAGGAACTCTTCTGGGATAATTAAATCCACTATAGTCCGAATAAGTAATGGTAAATGACAAATACCATAGTTTTTCTTTTTCATGATGCTAGCCCGACGTGGGCAACGGGTCACTCGCAAAGAGGTTTTTGGCTAAAAATATAATAGTTACCGCTTTTTCTTTGATGTATTCAATCTGACGTGAAGGCAGCGAGTCTTTTGCTTATATTGAGGTTCTAAATGTAGCAGGGCTAGGCTGCTTTAAGCCCTAGATCCATGTCCCAAAGCTGGATCCTGTCTGCTTTGCAGATAACTGGTGAGGGAAGCTATATTTATGGGACCTCTTTGCGAGTGACCCGTTGCCCACGTCGGGCTACATCATGAAAAAGAAAAACTATGGTATTTGTCATTTACCATTACTTATTCAGACTATAGTGGATTTAATTATCCCAGAAGAGTTCCTTGTTCCACGCACGGTCTGTGTGTATATATATATATATATATATATATATATATATATAGAGAGAGAGAGAGAGAGAATGTCTATCTCATTAACTTATGGTTGCCAAGAAGGTATGTTGCCCCCGATTCTAAATCACACTAATTGTGAAAATATAGAGTACTGAAGTATATTCAAGTCTTTTAGGTTGGAGCCCCATCCGAGAGCTTCTGGCTAGAGATATTTGGTATCCCTGCCCTCTGATGCATAGAAAAAAGAATACTTGACACCCAATTTAATTGGTTAATTTAACCATTTAAGTTTGCTACCAAGAAAATGACAACTAGTTCCTTGTTCCCGCTGTAATGGAGCATGGTTACACAGCATAAATATTGAACGAACCTTTGCGGAGGTTCTGGATGGCATGATTGGTAAGAACGCTGATTCTAAAACCACTCGATGTGAGTTCGAGTTGCACAAGCTCCCAATTTTCCAAAGCCTTTTCCCTTTCCAGAATAAGTATGAGTATTGTAATCATCATATAGCCGAATTTGGTCGAATTAACCACTGGACTGGTTATCAAATAGTTAAACATGCCTGTCATCTGAAATGAAGTGGCAACTTGTACAATAGAAGTAAATAACCAAGGTACAGCATGTAAAGGTTAATAAAAAACATTTTGTCTTTGTTATCGAAATGCATCACGAATTTCACAAAAACTACTGGCAAGAAATTAAAAACCTTTACTAATACTTATTAAGAGCGTTACCGTTCTTCTCTTCAAGGATTCTTTTAGGATTGTCTTGTGCCAAAACAATACGTGATTCAAAAGAGTAACTTTTCATACGATATTAGATTTCGGTGCGCAGGTCAGGTATGGAAACCGAAGACATGGGAAGGACGACTGTTTTTCTATTTTCAGCGATGAAACTCGAAGAACATCAACATTTTAATGAAAAATAATTTATATAATTAAAAGTACATGGATCAATGCGTAATCATTAAAGAAAATTCATTTTTATTGGTACTTGATCCATTTGTCAAATTAACGACACCAAATGACACTCAAAAAAACTACATTTCATTTAAACAAAATTTTTGTTTGAATTTTAGGAGAATAAAGTAATGCCCAAAATTATCAGGTCCAGTTCTGTTAAAATTGAATTACAGGGTATTCGAAAAGTCCCGTCACCACCTACAAAATGTATATATTGTAAACTAATTTTATTTTTTTAATTAATTGTATTTATATGTGGTAGGTGTAATTTAAGAAACAAGTCACTTAGCAATAACTACTTTAATTACAGTAAATACAATCAAATATCGCTTAATTCATTAACAAATGATGGGCGGTATGGTTTCATACCGAGATCTTTTGTCATGTGATCTCTCATTGTGGACATGGGGACTGCACGTTCTGTGGTCGTTTCCGAAGTGAATTTTTCGGTGAATGAGCCACCGATGCAATCACACCTTCACATTGTTCTGCTCTCGTTGTTGGTCTTCCCGACCATGGTCTGTCCTTGATGGAACCAGTTTCAAACAGCTTTTTCTCCCAGCGAAATACAGTCTTGTTTGGTGGTGCAGCCTTATTGAATCTTTTGTTGAAATCATTCTGGATATCATGCATCGTTTTGTCAGTATGTAACCTTTCATGAGCCCATGTGCTCATCACTATCCTTTCCTCCAGAGTGTAAGTGGACTGGTCTGTCATTGTTCACACAACTCTAATACCTGGAAAAGAAAAAAATGCCAATGAATCATATAAATTCAATTAATCACACAAAAATAAAATTGGGCACATTCCTTTTTCCTCCGCATTTCTGAAAGCAGCGCTCTGCAAAACAGCGTTCTGCATATAAAATTTCAGGACATTTTGTTGTTGTTATTAATGTTTATTTTTTATTGTTATTTTGTTGTTATTAATGTTTATTTTTTGCCTGCTTAGACCTAGTTTAGTCTGAATATGTGAGCATGTGATAATGCAGTGCTTTGATTTATCTACTTGTGAGTTGCCTCCTGTCAATTGAATGCCCGGTTAGGTCAATTGAATGCCGGGTTAGGTCACCTGTACGCCCTTGACGATTGGTTAGGTTAAGTCATGATATTTTCGTTAGTTTTAACGAAAATATCACGACTTAACCTAATCAATCGTCAAGGACGTACAGTTGACCTAACTTGGCATTCAATTGACCAGAGGCAACTGACAAGTAGATAGATCACAGCACTGCATTATTACATGTTCACACTAGAATAATTATAAAAAATAACGATGAACTTCGATATAATTAAGATTGCAAGTTCCGCACACCATGTTGGAATCTAGACTGAGAAATTGCGCGGAAGAATAACTAACCTAACAATCTTAATTTAACTTTCTGTTCTACATACCTTAATTATTAAAAAAATTAGAGATAGCAGGGTTTTTACTTATTCTATATTTATATAAATACATGACTTTTATAACTAAAAAGTTGATTTTCGTGGAGCCGTGAAAGTAATACTTAACCCATCACTTATTCAGTTCGATTAAAATAAAACTGGGGCTGACAATTTTGAGTACAGTACAGGATGAGAAAAAGTCTGGGTATCCCCTCTAATGTAAAAAATTAGATATGCAAATATGTTGAGGGGATGCCCAGACTTTTTGCCTACCCTATACTTTGTTAAGCAAAAAATGTATTCAAATTTTAGACTAAGTTAAATTTAATAAATTAAATAGAGGTTTCTAGGTGTATCTTTAAACTTAAACTTGCATGGATGGCTTCGTAACATCAGAACAAATTACGGTTCTTTTGCATTATCCTCCCAACACTAATTTTTTATATAATGTTGGTTTGGTTTTGGTTATGGTACTTTATTTTCCTTCCATTATAAAAAAAATTAGTGTTGGGATTAGGTTAGGTTAGGTTTGGTTAGGTTAGGTTAGGTTAAAAACAGCCCGCCGCAAGTGTTTTGCTAACGTACTTTATTTTCCTTCCATTATAAAAAAAATTAGTGTTGGGAGGATAATGCAAAAGTACCAAAATTACTGCACATGCTAAAGTATTTTAGTACCGTACTGTTATTTAAATTTGAAAATGTTTGCGAATGGCTAAAATATATTAATAAGACGGCACGAGCAATCTTCTAAAATGTAAAATCGACAAAAAATATGTTCGGAAAACGGCTTTTACGTAATGAGAAATGCTTTCCTAAGCATTGCTAATGCTTTGGCATTAGCAATAGTCAGACATGGGGTAATAGTAATAGGTAATAGTAATAGTAATAGACTATTACAGGATTTTTCAAGTAATAGTAATAGATCATAATTTTTTGGCTGTAATAGTAATAGTAATAGAAGGCAAGTATAGATAATAGTCTATTACTTTTCTATTACAGTGGCAATGGACATATTGTGTGAACAAAGAACTGAAAAATGAACTAAATCTACTCTAAACTAAAATAAACATGTATGGGAACTAATATTGTGGCAAATTTTTCCTTCAATAAAGTAAAATTTATCAAGACCTACAGTCTCTGAATTTGTAATGATTTATCATAGTTGAAACAAATATTTGTTATTTGAGTGCAGAGCCCTCTGCCTCTCAGCCTCATCCTGGATCCATGAGTGCAGAGCCCTCTGCCTCTCAGTCTCATTCTTGATCCCTGAATCCAGACACTACTACATCGCTAGCTCAATACCATCTCACCAGTGTTGGGCAGTAAAGCGTTAATCCGATAACAGTTAATTAACGAAGTTAACTTTTTTTAACGGACTATTAACGGAAGTTAATTTCCATTTATCGTTATCGGACCAGTTAACTTCCGATAACTCGATATTTAGTCTGTTAAAGTCCGTTAACACGTTAACTGCGAGGAGTCATTCACGGAAGATCATCGCTCCGCGAATGAATTCAAACCGCCATAACTTCAGTCTGCTTCCAGATCTCGCAAGGGGAGGTTGGGGAGGCCCAAGAGGTCAAGACTGGCAGTTGGGCCTAACTTTGAGAAGTTGGTCTTTCTGAAGGGCAACCAGCACATTGTGTCATAGTCTTTAATAAATGTGCCTAAAATTTAATTTTACCTTTCAGTTCCCGCCATAATAATTCTCTGGTAAATTAAAATTTAGTTAATGGTTAGTGGTTACAAGGGTTTCAAAACATGTAATCAGTACATTTTTTATTAAAAATAAAAAAAAAGTTATTAAGCAAAAAAGTTGCAAAACTTGATAAAAATACAGTTAAATACCTATTTATTGTTGGATTTTGCATAAATAAACATTTTCTATGGGTTTTAAAGCTTTTTCCCTTGATTTTTTTAAATGTTAGTAAAGAAATAGTTATCGTTAACGGATTATCGTTAACTTCCGTTAACTTTGTAGTAAAATTATCGGATTATCGTTATCGGAGTTAAAAATTGGGGTTAACGGATTATCGTTATCGAAGTTAACTTTTTGGTTAACGGTGCCCACCACTGCATCTCACACGAGGTACCCCCCCCAAGGGCCTTGGTAAATCGGGATGCTGGGAATGCAGTCGGGGTCATGAGGAGGCATTTTGGACAATGATGGTAAGGAGGGGCCGGAAGCAAGCGACCCCTCCGAGAACTGCAACCACTGCCGCAGCTAATGGTGGTGGTCCCTCAAGGGGGTCTGGTCCCACTCATGCACCGGCTAGAGGGAGTCAGCCTGTGGCGAAGGCTGGCAGAGAACGGCGGGGTATCATAGGGGCTGCCAAAACAGATCGTATGATGACTGTGCCAACGAAGACTGCAAACATTTTCGTCTCGAGATGTCGACCTGATCTTACGGCCGAGGAACTGCAGGCATTCGTGGAAGATAAAGTGAACCTTCAGGTTACATGTAGGAAAATTGACTCCAGATGGACTACGTACAGTTCCTTTCAAGTTACAGCAGTCTGTGATGATCCAGGGGTATGTCCGGGACTGGTATATGTCCGGCGGTTCTATGAGAAGAAGGGAAGAAAAACACCTGCATCCCCTCTCGCAAGTGCTGGAGAGGGTAATTAAGGAGACATCATGCGTCGTACTGTAGAGGAAAATCCAGCTGGGTCCAATGCTGTAACTGCTGTGCTTGTATAAGTGGAATTCAACATGTAGAGATGGCTGGCAGAACTCCTGCATCTTCCTAATTGCAACATTCAAGGTAATCTCTTATAACTGTAGAGGCCTAAGCTTAGGCAATAAGAGCAAACACAGGTGGATCATAATTGATAAGCTGTTAGAGGATGCTGATATTCTCTGTCTGCAGGAAACATGGCTATGGAAACAGGACTTAAAGTACCTGAATAGCCTCTCCAGTAACTTTCATGGGATAGGGGAGGCCACCAGAGATAAACAAAATGGTTTCCTTGCAGGCCACCCACCTGGTGGGGTAGCTATTCTATGGAGGATCGGGTATGGGAAATATATTAGTGAATTAAAACTTGGTTTGAATTGGCTAACTGGAATAGAAATTTGTGTAGACAATAAAAAATTTGTAATTTTGTGTATCTATATGCCTTTTCAGGCAGTTGATAATGAGGAAGCTTACCTCATTAAATTGGGGCAGGTCAGCAGTATTATTGATGAGTTGGATACGACATGTGTAGCTATTATTGGTGACTTTAATGCTAATGTGCTTAATGATAATTCTTTGTTTAGCAACCACTTAAAAGCCTTCTGTGAAGATAATAACACGACCCTTTCATCCATGTGTAGTCTTCCTGGTAATAGCTTTACTTATGTTAGTGATAGTTGGCACACCACCTCATAGTTGGATTATTGTATTTGTATGTTCATTATACACACTGATTCACTGGCCTACTTAGTCAGTGCTCGAGACAACTATCTCTAAATCTTCTATGGACCTCTTGTATAATGTTTGTACCTGTTGAGTCTGAAATAAAGTGTTTTTTGTTTGGTTATTAACACACTGCTCCTAATTGCATTTAAATAGACATAAAGATCCTTTTCAAATGAGTGAAGTACCGCACATACAAAAGTAGTAGTAATAGATGACCAAGTAATAATAATAGTAATAGTAATAGATTAACATTAAGGTAATAGTAATAGTAATAGAAGGAATCAAAAGTAATAGTAATAGAAACCCAGTAATTGACACCATGTCTGGCAATAGTATACATAAATTAATTAACTCTTAAATTATAATCATCAAACATAAAAATTACACTACACTGATATATATATATATATATATATATATATATATATATATATATATATATATATATATATATATATATATATATATATATATATATATATATATATATATCGGGTGGGCAAAAAAAAAAGGGGAGACCTCGAACTTTGGCTGTAAAATCCAAAGTTGTGGTCAGATTTCAATTTTTTTTTCACACCCCACAACCAAGTAAATTTCCTATACGGTGAGCGGATTTCAAAGAAAACTAATGAAAATTATGGATTTATTGAACATTTCTTTATGCCACTGGAAATTCCCCATTTACGCTACTACTGCATTGTATGTGCAGATAAAAAGTTACAAAGTACTCACATATGGTGCTATCTTGATGTTAAAAAAACTGCTCGATATGTTTACCACGAACTTCTGCAACCTTTTTCAGTCTAGGACGGAACTCATCTATGGCTTTATTGATTTGTTCTTGTGGTAGCTCATCCCATTTTTCCTGAAGCTGTCGTAAATGAGCGACATTTCTTACTTTGACCCGATAAATTCTCTGTGACAAATTTTCCCAAAGGCTGTAATCGATAGGGTTTAAATCAGGACTGTTTGGTGGCCAAATTTAATACCGCTACCTGGTATTCTTTTGATATCTCCTGTTTTATCGATTTTCTTAAGAAGCTTGTCCAAACCTCCTGCAGTTGGCTTACGTTAATTAAAATCGCTTTAATTATGAACTTGAACCTATGATTAGCAAGATTTTTCTGGAATATTCGCCATATCCAATTTCTCAGCTAAAATGCTAAAAGATGGCATACAAACCATACAATTACCTAGTACTAACATACTAAAATTTCATGGTTCTATGTACCATATTTGCCGGGATATGAAGGATTTAAAAGGTCTCCCTTTTTTTTTTTGCCGACCTGACAATGCAATAGTAGTGTAAATGGAGAATTTCCAGTGGCATAAAGAAATGTTCAATAAATCCGTAATTTTAATTAGTTTTCTTTGAAATCCGCTCACCGTATAGGAAATTTACTTAGTTGTGGGGTATGAAAAAAATATTGAAATCTGACCATAACTTTGGATTTTACAGCCAAAGTTCGAGGTCTCCCTTTTTTTTGCCCACCCGATATATATATATATATATACATTTTCAACTGCAAAGAACACGCAGTATAATTAACGTAAAGAACGACGCTTGTATAGAAGACATTCCGCGCAAGATGAGGAGGGAGAACGAACAAATGAAAAAATGAGGTAACCACCCGGGAATCGAACCCGGGATCTTCCGATTGCCGGTCAGATATGATAACCATTACACCATGGGCCTCACTCGATCAGAAGTCGTAATTCTCCTACATACGCCCAATCGGAAGATCCCGGGTTCGATTCCCGGGTGGTTACCTCATTTTTCATTTGTTCGTTCTCCCTCCTCATCTTGCGCAGAATGTCTTCTATACAAGCGTCGTTCTTTACGTTACATATATATATATATATATATATATATATATATATATATATAGTTGTGGAGGAAAGTTCGTCAGCATCCTTATATGGCTACATGGCTTATTTGGATTTCAGATTGGGGGAGAATCGAGAAGTAGTTATCTCATATTATTTTAAACTAGCGTATTATTCTAAACTAGCGTGTTATTTTAAACTAACCTGGTATTTTAAACTAACCTGGTATTTTAAACTAACCTGGTATTTTAAACTAACCTGGTATTTTAAACTAGCACCAGTTCATGCTCTGTTTTCACTTTCTTCGAGAAGGTCATAAATAATAATAATACATCTGAGAGTAACTTTATTTACCTGTAAATTTATAGGTTTAGGTATAAATGTGGGATATGGCAAAGGTTTATATAATGTGATCGATCACCTCGATATACATCGTGTAACTTTTGGCAAATGGACACAAAGTTATAGGCCTATACAGAGAGGATTTCACATTGTCGTTATGAACATATCGACCGCGGCATGGACCTTTGGGGACGTTAGTCTTTGCGAGAAAATGTCACTGCAACATGGAGTTTTGGGGACGCGTCAATTTCCATACGAGAAGACGTTTTCTTTGACTACTTATAGAAAACTTCATTACCGACGAAGGAACGACACACGGTGCTTAAAAGGGAACATCTTCGAAGAGACGCAAATGGCTACGTGACTTGTAATGTAATCTCCTGGAGTTAGATTAATCTTCACACACACTCGGTGAAACCACTCGCATCTTCGGAGCAATATATTGAAACTCTTGAGGAAGTTGTTTCCGTTGCCAACAAAAGAGTTATCGACGCATATTGTGTATATATATATATATATATATATATATATATATATATGATGAAACTAAAATAACCACGAAGGAAAAAGGAAACACAGAATGGTTTCCTTTTATCTTCGTGGTTATTTTCATCATAAATATTATTAACGTGTTACTTTCGTGAAATAATTTTCACATACAGTATATATATATATATCATACTCCCCTCAGGTTTGATATAAAATGAATTCTCCAAGAGGGTATGATAGGTGGTGCTACTGTAGTATGCGGTCTACCGTTAAGTTTCTACTGTAGTATGCGGTCTACCGTTAAGTTTCTACTGTAGTATGCGGTCTACCGTTAAGTTTCTACTGTCGTATGCGGTCTACCGTTAAGTTTCTACTGTAGTATGCGGTCTACCGTTCAAAATATTTAAAAGGAATTGAAAATGAATTGAAAGGAATTATAATTTAATTTACACAATTAAGGAATTATTAAAGAAGTTAAACATACTACTACCGCATACTTAACGGTAGACCGCATACTACAGTACGCCCTTGATGATTGGTTAAGTTAAGTCGTGATATTTTCGTTAGTTTTAACGAAAATATCACGACTTAACCTAACCAATCGTCAAGGGCGTACAATTAACCTAATAATAAAATAATAAGAAAATAAGAAGCTATAATTAAAAGGTAGACCGCCGAATCGTAGGTAGACCGCATACTACAGTAGCACCTGATAGGTACTCCTGGATCGGAAGGACCGTCTCGATGTCTGATCCTAACGTTACCGCAGAGTACGCCGAATGATTTTCGTTTAAGAGTTCTGTAGGTTCCAGTCAAAGAAACACATTGGCAGTTATTCTTTTAATCAAGTTAATTCTCAATCAATTATAAGAAATCAAATTTGTCTTCACAAAAGTTAATGAATTGAATTCGTCACAAAATGTTAAGAAGTAGAATAACTGTTTAAAGAATCAAAGGAGCTATTGAAGAATAGGGACTCCAGCCTTCTTTAGTTAGGCTTATAAGGCTAACTAACGAAAATATCACGACCTAACCTAACCAATCGTTAGGTTAACTGTACGCCCTTGACGATTGGTTAGGTTAGGTCATGATATTTTCGTTAGTTAGCCTTATAAAGCTAACTAAAGAAGGCTGGGGTCCCTATTCTTCAATAGCTCCGAATCAAATAATAGTTCTTAACTTCTAGTCCTAAGATAATAAAAATATAAGTTAATTGTTACTCGAGTTTACTGTCTATCCTACAGTCAAACCCCAAGCCCGAATTTCCTCACACACGACCTTAAAACTGATACCAAATTTAACCTATCGAACTGAATTTCCCGTACAGCCCGGAGATCCCTCTAAGACGCCAGTCTCGACCTGTCTTTCCAAGCTTCGGGTTCCTCCTTATATACTGGAGGAATGGAGGATCGTGAGTTAATTGTGCGTCAAGCGGCATGGGAAGGTTCGCGTGAGACATCGAAGAGAGCAATGGTCTCAAGGTTAAACCTGAAGGGTTATCCGGTGTCTTAATCAGAGGCCAACAGCGTGGGAAGCTTGTTGCTGGGTGCTTGTTGTCGGGCACTTCTCCTTTAGAGTGTACCCGTTAATCTTAGGTTTCAGTTATCGTTGCTCTTAGTGATGCTTCGTAATTTCAGACAGGATCGTCTTACTGAAACTGAGATTGATGAAGGGATGGCGTCAAGTTGTATCGATTCCTTAGAGAGTTACCTGTTCCTAGGCATCTCGCCATGTATAACCTATATAGATAGATAGATAGAAGGAAGGAGATGGAGAAGGAGATGGAGATGGAGGAGATGGAGGAACAGAAGGAGATGGGGGAACAGGAGGATGGAGGAACAGGAGGAGGATGGAGGAGGATGGAGGAACAGTACCGGAATCGTCCAGGGTTGAGTTGGAGGCGAAAGTTTGACCGAAGAGTTCACTTTATGAGGAGAAGAGACGGTAACTGAGCCGTCGGAATGTAAAAGAAGAGGTAAGGCATCGCCTTCCGGAGGCGTCTCATCTCCGCGATAATGCATTTGCTTTTATGGCCGAAAAATGTGGCCAAAAGTTTCCTGAATGCAATGGTATTGTATATTGCTTAAGACCGTTAAGGAACTGTAATACCTTCAATTTATTATAGGGAAAAAAAAGCGGACAAATCTCATTATTTACTTTTATTATCTTTATATGGCGTTTTCTCTGAATTTCTTTGGTGGCGATAAGACGCCTCCGGAAAGCGAGGTCTTAGAACTGGATAGGTTTTCACATTTTTGTCTGAGGAAGGAAATTTTGGCGAGTCGAAGAACAGATTTTGCACGATTCCTTGCAAAAATATGAGCTAAGTGGGAGTCAGGAGTTGGATGGCGACGGTACCGGTACCTTCTGAAAGCCTCCTCTCGGTTTACTTTTGCTTGTTCTAATGATAAACGCAACAAAGATTTTTTTTTTGCATTAGTAGTAGGGAAAGGATATGAATGTACGCCTCCATGCTTGAGAAAATCACCTTCGTGATGCGCTGTGCGCACTTGGATGGGTACGGAAGCATTAATCATTCCATGAGAAATCAAAGAAGTACTGCCTAATGGCCTCGCAATCAGCAGCGCCAAAGTGCCAAAGACGTCTCTTCTTGGGAGGAACCAAAGGCCGAACTGGAGTGATAGGACAGGAAACAGATATAAGATTGTGATCGGAGAAGCCCAATGGAGAAAAAAGTGTAACAGAGTAAGAAGGATGAATGGTGAGCAATAAATCCAGAATATTGGGCCTATCTTCAAGGGGGCTGGAGATACGAATAGGGTGCTGTACAATCTGGTTTAGGCATTCAGGATGGAGAAGTTGTAAGTTAATTCACCAGGGATGTCAGTGAAATAGGAGGAAAGCCAAAGGTGGTGGTGAACATTAAAATCTCCGAAAATGGAAATCTTAACAAAAGGAGAGTGGAATGGAATGTATTCCAATTTGAAAGTGAGGTAGACAAAGAGTTTTGGATAGTCAGTAGAATGAAGAGAAAGGTAGACAGCGCAGATGTATTTACTTTGAGACTTGCATGTAAGCCGTAGACAGAGGGTATAGAATTCGGAGGATTCAAGTTCGGTCGTTGCGCAACATCCACCTTTGGAATGAAATTGAGCATAAAGAAAGAAGGAGAGTACGGAGGAGGGATTGATGTCAGTCGTCCCAGACATCTGAGTTTCAGTGAGGAAGAGAAGTGAGGTTTAGCGGAAGAGAGGTGGTGTTCACCAGATTGAAAACTTGAGGAAAGGCCACGAATGTTCCAGAAGTTTATGAAAAGTGAATTAGGCAGAGGCCCAGAACATCTCGAATGGGCAATAGCAGAACCAGCCCCGCTGCTCGGATCTGCATTCCCAGTATCGGCAGCAGGAAAGCCAAAAGTGGGGACACTTATAATCCCTTCCCCAGGACACTCCAAAGTTCTTGAAGTTGTTGCCCTTTTTTTTAAATTTTGAAAAGTCTATGTAGTGTGTAAGATGGATGTAATATAGTGAAGAATAGGAGGAGAAGTGTGTTTAAGAGCATGCTGGACTCCTCACAGAGTAGATGAGGCGCGATTAAAGATCAGATAGGGAGGACAATGACAGGAGAAACGGGATTTCTAGCACTCTGTCTCCTGCCTAACGTCCCCCACCCCACCCCGGAGTACTTCCCTGGTCGAATGGCATCTACAATCTTTTTCTATACACGTTACTTTTTAACGTTAAGCTATTTTTAATTTCAGCTTTCCACCATTTAGGTTCAACAGACTTCGCCAGTCTCTTTTTATGTAATAGGATATTACTCGATTTTAAACGTTTAAAATAATTAAAGAATAAAGGAATTCATGTGTCATTAATATCATCGTGCGATAGAGCCTCATCGCAATTATGGGTCGAAAGTTGAAGTTTCATGTCACGAAATTTAGCTCTTTTAAAATACAAAACCTATTACAAACTCTCCGAATTATGAACATTAACTTTAATTTCAAATGTTATTTGTCTATGATCACTGCTCACTAGTAGAGATGTAGTCTCCTACAGATATATTATCAATTAAGTCTCGCGGTCTGTACTTAAAACTAAATCTAGAATATTGCGTTCTCCAGCGGGTTCCTTGACTATTTGAAAAAGTGAACGTTCAAGCAAACCCTTGATACTCCTACAAGAACACTGGTTGTCTCAGCAGGAATTAAATTTTCTATCTAGGATTCATGAGGACTTTATCTACTATGCATCATCATCTGTAGACTTATCTAACGATCTACTTTATGGTGGGCCCTTTGGTGGAGATGATTTCTTAATCAGAAAAGAAATTAGCAAAATATGAGATTTCTTCTGAGCGATAGGTATTGAATTTCATATAAACAATGAATGCCTCTTAATTGTGAAGTGCTATTTACCCTACAATAATGACAGTAATCTAGATGAATACATCGATTTTTTGTATAAAATTAAGTTACTTTCAAATAAACTACAATATTTGCAGTCCATAATAATGGGGTACTTTAATGTCGATGTGGAATCAGAATTTTTTGTAGAATTGAGTATCATGTGCGAGTCTGCTAATTAAGTATAAGTGATGTGGAATTTCTAAGTATAAATAGCAATAATTTTACGTACGTCAGCGATATAAATGGAGGTACTAGATGGATTGATCACTGACTCACTAGTAATAATTTAAAGAAGCGTATTGTCAATGTTCATATTTTGCATGATTTCCCTCTCTCAGATCATACATAGACCCCAGTGTACCCGAGTATCCCGGGTATTGCTAGAGGAACTTTTATAATGGGTAGAGATTAAGGGTTAAATAATAATAGTGACAAATTTTGGAAATTTGTCAAGAAAGAAAAGGGTTCTAAGAATGCCATCCCATCAACAACTGATGGAGTGTCTGGGAACATAGAAGCAGCTAAATTATTGGGAACGAAGTACTCGGACATCCTTAATAGCATGGGGAGAGTTGATCTTAATGTAAGCTGCAATGGAACGCCATTGGCATTTGGAGGGGCCGGTGCTTGAAATTAAGAGTCTGATTAAGGAGCTAAAGTCAGGCGCCTCACTAGGGATAGATGACTTGTCGAATGAACATTTAATGTATGCTAATGATGTGATCAATCTTCATATCTCAGTACTGTTCTCAACCATGCTTGCTATTAGTTATATTCCTGCAGAGTCTATGAGTGTTTATGTCACACCGTTTGTAAAAAATAAATATAGGAGCCTATTGCCGTCCCCTCCTGCTTCTTAAAATTACTCGAGAAACTTTTTCTACGCCGACCAAATTATTATTTATGAATATCTCTTAATAAGTTTGGTTTTAAAAGGTCTCATTCAACTGACCTATGTATTTATGGTTAGAAGGAGATTGTATTTAAATATACTGTCAGTAATTCAACTACCTATAGTTGTTTTTTTGGAGGTAAGCAAAGCATATGATTCAATAACAATATTCTATTTAAAAAGTTAGAAGGAAGGAATGTTCCATCATATGTTTTAAATTTATTGAAATTTTGGTACACGCACAAAATTTTTATTGTTAGAGGGGGCGATGTTTTGGTTCTTCGTGCGGAGTTAGACAAGGCTCCTTACTTTCTCCTCTGCCGTTTAATATAGATATTGATAGATTAATTACTTCTCTTAATGAGGCAAGGGTGGGATGCCGTACAGATAGCATGAGGATAAATAACTCGCTTTATGCCGATGATATAGTGTTGATAAGCCCTTCGGTGAAAGGTATGGATCATCTAAAAATCTGTGAATCATATTCACGGAACTATGACATTAATTTTAATGTTACTAAAACTAAGGTTATTCAATTCCATCCTAAAAACTCAAACCAGACAGCTAATATTATTTTCAAAATGAGAGACGAACCAATAGAGCGGGTATCTGCATCAAATTATTACCAGCTCCTTGAGTGACAACTCAGACATAAGGAAACAATATCGAAGTTACTGTGCTAAGGCAAACATGATTATAAAGAACTTCAAATTCTGTACAAGCGAAGCTAAAGGCACTCTTTTTTATGCTTTCTCCGCTAATATTTATGGGCAGCAACTCTAGATTAATTATAAAAAAGGTTCCTGCAGAACCCTCAATTTGCTTTACAACAGATCCTATAAACTGCTGCTTAAGTTACCTCCAAGATGCTCACCCTCTCAAATGTTCGTTCCCTGAGGTAACAAGACGTTCTCAATACAGTCTAATGCGAAGAATTAAAAACTCAGACAATCCAACTGTCCAAGCTATTCATCAGTCCTGCTTTATATCTTCTAGACCCACGCTTCTCAAACTAGGGGTCGCGACCCCTCAGGGGGTCGCGTAAATATTATTGGGGGTCGCAGAAACATTTGAAAATATTATTTTTTTCATAAATATACAGTGTTAGTACCTATTGCTTTTATGACATTGCGTGAAGGGTCGCGAAAAAATTTGTCTGATCCAAAGGGGTCGCAAGTGAAAAAAGTTTGAGAAGCCCTGTTCTAGACTGTGGACCTCTTGGTATGAAAGTGTTTGTCTATAGCTCCACTTAACTCTTGCAAGTGTACTTTTTATTTCTATTTTTATTTTTTCTTAGTACTACCTCTGGGATACTATTATTACTAATTTTATTATTTCCTGTTTCTTTAAGTGTACTTTTATTGTTATTTCTTTATTACTGTACCCCTTTTTTTGCCCTTTAAATTTATTGCTTAATATTGTTTAATTAGTTGTATCGTTGATTACCTTCATGGATACTGTACCCTCTTTTTTTTATGGGACCTGTTTCCTGCCAATAAACGTTATCAGTGTTATCATCATTATCATATATGCATTGGTATTTTTACTACGTGTATTTTTTATTTTATTTTTTATTTCATTTCTTCTTTTTGTAATGTTAGCTTTGGGTACTTTTTATTATTATATACTTGTTTCAATACGTGTCTTATTTATATTTTTATTTTAGTCCTAATTTTTAGTTTTTAAAGCTATTACTATTTGATTTATCGTATTGTTTATTACCTACAAGAATACTGCACTATTTTATGGGAGTTATATCCTGCCAATAATTCTTATTATTATCATTATTAATATTAGTCTAAAGTGTTGCCATTTCTCGAGTACAAGGAAGGTTATATTCTTAACTGCGACATTGTTTATCATTTTATGATTTCGCTATATACTTTTCATAATGCACATTTATAAAGACCAGCTCACTTATTGTAAAGTTTTCATATATATATATATATATATATATATATATATATACACACACACACAGTATGTATGTATATATATATCGGGTGATTTTTTTTTTAAACATCTGACACTTTAAAAGGTTTGTATTTTTTTAGTAACTGAAATAAAAGCATGAATTTTTTTTACTGTACCTTTTCTACACACGAGAAATTAGTCCACCAGTGTAAAACATGCTCTGTGTGATGTCCTCTCAGTTTAAAATATTTACACGATACTTTCGACGGAAGAATCCTCTCCAACAGATTTCCCTGCGGTTTATGATAAAGGAATATCATTTCCACTAACATAACCATATCTAAATTCCTGTGACTTTTACCTGTGTGATTATTTAAAAGACATAGGATTTAAACAGAATCCACACACAATAGAGGAATTAAACACATCAGTTGAACAAGAAATTTCTCAAATTTCAACGAATTCTTTGTACCTTCTGTAGAGAAGGTACAGTAAAAATTTCATGCTTTTATTTCAGTTAATATAAAAAATACAAACCTTTTAAAGTGTCAGATGTTTAAAAAAATCATCTGATATATATATATATATATATATATATATATATATATATATATATATATTCCGTACTCAGTAAAATAATTGTAACAAGAACACTACCATTTATATATTTATTATTTCCCATATAATACATAAGAATGAATGAGGCTGGGCTTCATGAAAAATCATACGTTCAATTCCTTCTTGTCTTGTGAAAAAGAAACTTAAGTGAAACCGCGATAGACTCGTCAAAAGAGAAATAAGAATTTGAAAACAAATGAAAAGCAGTTGAATTTTACTCTTTAATATTTATGTTAAAAATGAAACCTTTTAAAATTGAATTCCTTGAAAATCAAGGACACGAAACTATTCTTTGACTATGTATTTATAACTTTTTTATATACATAAAAGGGCGGTGCTACAAGTACAGATATACTCGGAAAACACTGCGGGCATACTCCCTTCCGTATTGGTTTTAACTCGTAAAATCTTTATGTATTTATTCGGCGGGGCAAAAAATTTGGTCTTTCATTGCATATATATATATATATATATTATATATATATGGAATGAATTTCACAATTAAACATGTGAAATGAATGAATTAATTATTTTTCCTTGTGCATTTGCATCATATATATATATATATATATATATATATATATATATATGGGGTGAATTTCACAATTAAACACGTGAAATGAATGAATGATGTAAACCCACAAGGAAAAAGAAAAATGATTCCAAGGCCTTTCGTGTATTCAGAAGTACACCTCGTCGTCATTCCCTGACGAGGTGTACTTCTGAATACACGAAAGACCTTGGAATCATTTTTCTTTTTCCTTGTGGGTTTACATTATATATATATACGTAAATCAAACAGTTTAACAAATAAATTTATTGGTTTAACATTTTATACTAGTTTTTAAAGATATTTGTAATGAAATTAAGATTTCCTGCAGTATGATGTGCATTTTAAGAACTTTTGCTGCTGCTGCTTACCTATGAGAGAGAGAGAGAGAGAGAGAGAGAGAGAGAGAGAGTTGCTCCCCTTTCGGACTGCAGTTAGATAGTGTGTTAAGGGTGGTTATTGGTTATGATATGGTTGAATAAGTCCATTATTGTTGTCAATAACAGCTTGTAGTCTCTTGCGCCAGTGTGAAATTGCAACTTAGATAGAGGGCTGACTAAGGTGCGCCCAGTATGTTGTTATAGTATCTTCTTCAATTTTTGCACAGTGTTAATTGTGGTTCCACGTTGCACTATCTCCTGCATGAATCTCCAATAATCAGCAGGATTCAAATCTGGACTGTTTATTGAGCAAACACTGGGTTCATTGAAATCTGCGCAATTTACCCGTAGAAAAGCAATGATGACTTGAGAATGGTGCACATGTGTCAACGCCCTAACTTGAATAAAAGTGAAGTCTGGCATCTGATCTTCAACGCCAGGCAACGTGCGCGACCAGATGTCTCCGCATAGCATTTTGAAAAGATTTTTACTCCTTTTTCAATGAATGTGAGCCAAGTTTTTTCAACAAAGGAAAGAGCATCGGCAGGCAATCATCATAGATTCACTGAAATGTGATCTCTCCCTCAAAAGCCGTGCAGATACTATTTATGTTTTCTTAACCACAATGGCGTAGATACGTTAATGACGAATGTTTTAATTTTTCCAAGGTAAAATGGTTCTCATCAGAAAAGAAAATTTTGTTGACGGACCGTTTGGAGCAAAAACGTCTCGTACAGGCTTTTACGTCCAATCGTGAGTTCTTCATTGCTGGTGTTATTCTGTGCATTTTTTCCTCTTGAATACATTTAAATTGCTATAAAGTTTTGATATCCGCTGCACGGATCCTTGTGAGATGTCTGTAAAGTTGGAGAGTCTTCGAACGCTCATGTTGGTGCTTGGTGAATGTTCTTGGCTGAAAATCAGCTCACCGACAAAACTGATGTTTTCTGCTGTACGAGCAGAGCGTGACTTGCATTGTCACCTGTAGATCTTATTTTTTTTGTCGACCCCGTAATTAGGATACTCTTTAATAGTTTGGCTGCTGAAGTAACTTTTCTCTTCATACAGGGCTTTGTGTGACTCAGTTAAAATCATACTGTGAATATTCTGTTATAGAAAAACAAACAAAATAATGGTACGACGCACCCAACGCAATAATACAGCTTACCACAGATCATACAAACACGACACTAGCACGATAAGGAGTGGAGGCTATGGCTTTCGGATCACTTGTTTCGGTGATTATACGTAATTTATTGTAAGTAAACAGAATTTTCCCACCATGCTGAGGCGCACTTAGGCTTGGCAATGAACTTTTTTGCATTCGCTTTATAAAATCTTTAATACTTCGCATTTATTTGCATATTTTTAAAAATAGTATTTCACTGCTGTGAATCCAACTAACGTAACTGGACAAGGGATTTGCCCTACAATATATATATATATACGTTAAGAAAATGCATCCTGTAGGCATGCTTGGGATACCAATATAAAAGAAATATAATAAGGCACTTGGCAGTTAACTTAATTAGAAATTGCTTTTAATGATTTCTTTCCTTCATAGAGCCTTCAAGTAAGTCTTTGTGTCTGCTGTACGCTCTATTTTACTCCCATTCCAATTCTTAAATCCACCCGACCAGTCCTAGACTAGTGCACTCTTGGGGCTTCAGACAAATTAGTCCATTACGAACAAGTTACTCAGTTTGAACAACTTTACTATAAAGTACTCCGGCTGATTGACTAAAATCAATTACTTAATGTATTTGTGCTCATTGTTTAACACATATATATATATATATATATATATATATATACACCTCGCAAAGCAAAATAAATATTATTTATCGAATTTTTTTTAATTATTTAATTTCCCTATAATTGCGAGTAATTATAATACGAGTCAAAATTATCACCACTGAAATATCTTACTGATTCACTCATGGGTAACTTGTCCAACTCGCAAAGAGATCGGCTAAAGCTCGAATCCAAAGTCTATACATGCACAATGCTGAACCAAATACTTGTACTAATATGCTCTTTTGCATTGGCACTATAAAGAGATAAAGTGATTGTATTTGTTGATATTACATTATACGCGCAAATGGGATGTTACGATGAATATAGATTAAGAATCAAAGATTTTTAGATTATGGTATAAAATGACGTAATATAATATCAACTTTTTATTTAAAATGTTTAGGTAAAATAATATTATTATTAAAGTCTTATTATCGCCAACTGATTCTACCTTTTTGTATAATATAAAACACGCTATACGTATACATCCAGTGTTGTTTTTACACTTACCTCCAAATACAAATGTGCCAGCATCGGTTTTAGAATGGGGAAAAGTAACTTATTTAAATTGACTAAACTGACCATTAAGAGAAAAAAAAAAACACTTACCAGCCACATTGGCATGCAAAATATATATATATATATATATATATATATATATATATATATATATATATATATATATATATATATATGTACTATATAATATATACGGTGTATGTATATATATGTATATATATTTTTTTTCCACAGAATTATTCGTTTATTACAAACATTTATATTAGTCCCTGTTTATTTCTACGTTTATATTTCTTTTATTTAACAAGAAGCACCAGCAGCAGCAGTTGTGAGTATGATTCGGTTACAGCTGCACGCGGAGTTTATCCACGAAAGCTTTATATGAAGTAGAAAGTGTCGCCGAGAAATTCTTATTATAAGAACCCTTTCGTCGCTCGCATTCAGAGTGCTTAATTCTCTATTTTCGGGGCGAATTTTTAGAGTGGTTTTGGTCTGTGTTCATTTGCATAGTGAGGCCCATCGCCACATCCTCTTGTTCTTGCAATGGGAAAAAATGTCTTCGAAAATACTCCCCAAAAATTTGGTTTTACAATGCGAGAAATTCCGGTTGCTGGCTTATCCAAAAACACCCTTCTGTCTTTGCCTTATCCTTTAGAAAAGTACACAATATATATATATATATATATATTATATATACTGTATTATATATATATATAAAAATTTCAAAATGACAACACCCTCATACAAACGATTCTTCCTGACTTCTTTTAATATGCAATACAAAACTATGCATATGACGTTGCTATATACAATATATTCCAAATAAAGATTTTAGGTTGAAAATTCTCTCTTTCCTCTGAAGTGTCGAGAGACCTTTATTCACTCTTGAATATCCATCGTGTCATAAAGTTATACATCAAAAAAGTGAAATGGCTGCGAGTTTGTCTGACATAGTTCACGAGTGGATTAATTACTCTATTTTCATTTATTCAACATACAGTCAGACCCATATAGGTCACTTTTTGAATGCTTGGTTTGTTGTTTTCAGAAGTTGAGTATATAAACTGTAAAATAAATTAAAGCTATAATCTGGTATTGTTTTGGCTATTTCCTTTAAGAGGAATTTCATAGGGAGATATAAAAAATTACAGCACTTAAATCTTTATTGTATAGCGAGAAATTTTCACTCTCTTTACGCAGAGATTTCTCCAGGGAAAAATAATTTTCCAATAGACGCGATCAGGTCACCTTACTTCATTTCATCTAAGCATCAAACCTTACACACACACACACACACACACACACACACACACACACACACACATATATATATATATATATATATATATATATATATATATATATATAAACCTCTGTTTACTTGACAATGCTGCTACGAGCTGCTCGTACCCTGAAATGGGAGTATGGAAGGAATGATGCTCTATGTGAAAAAATGTTCAACTTTTCATCTTTCTACTTAAGCTATGAATGCATCGACTGATTAATTTATATACATATACATACTAGGGCCACTCAATATTTTGCCCCACCCTTTTTCTTAGCTAAATAATAGGTCATGGGGCTGAAATGTCTTTTGGGCCGTAAGTTTGAACTTTCTGCGCTTCACATAACCGGACTTTTCCAGTTTGAACCTCCCCTCCTTGTATAAAACCGCTTTGAAACGCCCTTATATAAAACCGATGGTTAACGCATTTTCGAAAATGGCGTCTGACAGTGATGTGCGTCGTAAACAGAGAGCTGTTATCGAGTTCTTAACCGCAGAGAACAGTTGAAAATATTCACAAACGTCTACAAAACGTTTACGGAGATGCTGTTGTTGATCGAAGCACAGTTGGACGCTGGTCTAAACGTGTGAGATCATCGGAGAGAGGGAGAGCCACCCTCGATGATGAGTCACGCAACGGTAGCCTGACATCGGCTGTGACATCTCACACTGTGCAACGTGCTAACAGCATCATTCGATCAAATGGGAACGTCAAATACAAGGAGCTATCACTGGAGCTAGGAATTAGTGAAGGAAGTGTGAATACGATAATTCAGCAACTGGAATACTCAAAAGTGTGTTCACGGTTTGTTCCTCGCAAACTGACTGATCTCAAAGCCCAAAGAAAAGAAATTGCTTCTGAGTCGATGGTTCGATACGAGACAGAAGGGGATGACTTCCTTTCACGAATTGTGACTGGGGATGAGACTTGGGTACACCTCTTTCAACCTGAAACAAAACACCAATCCATGGAATGGCATCACGCAGACTCCCCATGCAAGAAAAAGTTCAAAATGGCTCCCTCTACAGAAAAGGTTATGGCCACCATCTTCTGGGACATGACAGGGGTGATTCTGGTGGACATTATGAAGAAAGGACAAACAATCGACTCAAAGGCATATACTGCTACCTACAGAGACTCCAGAGACGTATAAAGCGAGTTCGACCGGAGAGAAAACTGGAACACGTTCTTCTTTTGCACGATAACGCAAGACCACACAACAGTTTGCAAACAAGAGAGGCCATCACAAAAATGCGATTGACTGTGTTACTCCACCCTCCATACAGCCCGGAGGGCCCGGATGTGGCCTCGAGGCCAGCTGAAAAGTGGAAAGGTCTCGTGACTTTCGTGAGGCCTTAGGGAATCCTGATTTGTTTTGTTCTGTAATTTTCAACCCCTGGTAGCGTTGTGGTGGAGATTCTTCAGATGGGCGCGCTCGAGGTGGATATTCTTCAGGTGAGGCCCATGATCTGGGAGGTGACCGTATGTGGCGGTATACTTTCATAAATGTTATTCAGACAGATGACTAGTCAGGAGGCAGTCTTTGATAAATACTATTCAGTTAGGTGACCAACGGATTAGTGACAGGTCATTGTGACGTTAGGTACATAAATTTATATATATGTCGTGGTATATAAATATTATTCAGTCAGTTCAAATGTAGCTCTGTTTGCAATGCTCGCTAGAGTCGCTAATAATTGTAGCCATTCAGAAATTATACGATCAACACTGAGTGAGTTCGTACAGTCTCGAAATATTTTGCTAGATCATCTTCACATCATAACTTTCCATATTGTCATAAATACTTGAAATATTGTGGGTATATTAAAATGAGAAGTAAGACCTGCATAAAATGAGAAATAAAAAGTTATTGGACTAATGTATGGTGCCCAGGAAATCTCTGGCAACTGTGTCTGACTGTGTGACAGGGCAAGTGTAAACACACATCGTGTCGGTGTTGTGATGTGCCGCGTGTGATAGACGAACGTGCTTAAAGCTTAATAATTCCCTTTTATTAGGTAAGTGAAGTGAGCTATGTCTTTGTTTATTAATTTTTAGTAGAATCTTGCTTTTCCTTATGAATTTCAAAAAAAAGAAGAGATACAGGCTTGTGTGAGGCTACGGCAAGTTTACCTTTGGAAGAGCTTTAGGCGAACCTCAGTTTTCGGGGCCCCCATCTATTGCATTAATAGAAAATAACAATAAAAATCAAGCAAAATGTAAAATTTAGTTCAATTACAGCACATATTGTTCTTTCACATGGTCAAGAAATAAATTCCAGCTTTAGGTTTAGTCGTGATATTTTCGTTAAAACTAACAAAAATATTACGACTTGACCGAACCAATCGTCAATATATATATATTTATAAAATTTGGTTTTAAATATAGTTACATTTATTTTTCTTATTAATGCAATAGATGGGGGGCCCCTAAAACTGAGGTCCGCCGAGCTTTAGGCCTAGGCTAGGCTAGATTGTTGAGCCTTCCCAAAGCACGGAGGAGCTTATTTGTAAAAGATTTCGAAGTGAGTATCTGCAACCAGAGATGCAAATACCGCATTCGTTATTTGCATCCGAATATCACACCTCTGGGTGCAAATACTTCAGACTAACATAACAATCTTAAGGCCTCGTTAGGCCTCCCCTAAAAAGGCCTCGGCCTCGGCCTTGAGGCCTTTGAAAAATGTATGTCCTCGGCCTCGGCCTCGTGGATTTCTGAATGCCTCGGCCTCGGCCTCGAGGTCTGAAGCCAGGCCTCGTCCCCATGCCTGATATGTATATATTTACCCAGATAGCAGATATTTGGTGTATTCCAAATAAGTTACCAACGTTGTCCCAAAGGATCCTTAATTTGCTGTCTGGGAGTTCTCTAGTTTGAGTCTAGTCTTATTTTTTTAATGCAGGAAGGAGAGGCCACCCGCAGAAACGCCCTCCTCCCCCCATCGGAGGAAAAGAAGAAGGCCGAAATCAAGGCCCAAAATTTTCGAGATGCCTGGACACTCTGCATTTGAAAGTTTGGAGGTCATAGACTTGTATTTCTCTATAGTTAAAAGTGAGGAGTGTGCGTGTTTTGGAGTTGTTTTAACATCCTTCGCAACATCTAAGACAGAGGGGACCTACAACTTTACGTGGGATCCGAATCTGCACGCAGAGGCCGGTCTCCCATCCAACGACAATCAGACCCAATGTTGCTTAGTTCGCTGATGGACGGGAAGCGTTGTTACGACAATGGCCGTGAAGCGTTGTTACGACAATGGCCGTGACGTAGTTCTAAAAGTGAGGAAAATCTAGACTTTTGTCACCTCATCTAAACCTGAATGTTATTAAATTTTAATTCATAAAGAAAGTTAACAACCCAAAATTATTATTATTATTATTATTATTATTATTATTATTATTATTATTAAATTTAATTACTGGGTCATTTTAATAAACTGTAATTGGGCTTTATTTCCGATGCGAATGTATATTAAAATAATTTTTTCAGAAAAGAATACGATTGAGTGAATTTTACAATTTTTAGATATGAAAATAAAACCCCACTCTAATAGAGAGAGTTTTTCCACGACAGTTTCGACGCCCACTGGCATCCTCCTCGGGTGGATACAGAAACACGAATGAACCAAAACAAGAGGGAAAAGCAGTCCAGGGACCGACCGTTAAGAAATTCGCACCTAGGTTTGATCCCATTCTCCCGACACCGGAAGGGCATTTTCATTAAGTACATTCGCGCAAATTTTTAAAACTATCTTCCTCTTCTAAACATACAGATTCTATTATATTTTTTTACATAATTATTACATTTATTATTAAATTTATTCATTTAATATTGCATAATATTTATTACAGAAATTATAAATTTATTAATACATTGGTTATTACATTATTGTTTATTATACAGAACTTATAAACCGAAAAACGAGTGAAAAAAAGCCGATTAGGAAACAATCCAGAAACCAATGAGAATTTTAGATATTTGATGCCATTATATATTCACAATACTTTTATCTGAATATGTCGTTGGACATGGAGGCTTTTTAGTAAAAATTAATGGCATTTAGTTTAATTATTACATAAATAAGTGAAAGTGGCAAGTAATAGTAATAGTGATAACAAATACTACTCCTACTACTACTACTACTACTACTACTACTAATAATAATAATAATAATAATATATAATAATATAATAAGTACAATATAAAGTTTACAAAATGTTACATAATTTTAAATTATGTAGAAAATAAACGATGCTTAATAAAAAATATAAAAAAGGATAAATTACGAAATTAAAAGTGCTTTAATGAAATTAACATATTTTAAATAGTTAATTATAAATGGGAACTTCATTACTATAGTAAAAATGGCATTAGTGAATTTATACATCAGTAGGAGCTAATGAAGTGCTTTTTCAGTGATTTGCGAAATGCATTTAGCGATGAAGCCTGCCTGATATGCATGGGAATTGCATTCCATACATCTGCTTCTTTGAAAGAGAATGCATTTCCTGCAGTTTCTATTGTATACTTAGGTTTGTGTATAAAATCCCTGGACAGTCTGGTGTTATAACGATGGTGTGTTTGGTCGGGGGAGTGATTGCTCTTTGAATGGGTGATGTATGTTGAGTTTTATTTATAACTTTGAACAAATTAACAGCAACATTGAATTTGTATAAGTCATTTAGTTTGATAATATTTAGCTCTTTAAAACTTGGGGAAGTGTAATTTTGACTGTTGTCATTATTCGAGAGAGTTCGAAGACATTTTTTTATGAATTACTTCCAAAGGATGTTTTATATATTTCTTTGAGTTACTCCATGTTGTAATGCGTTGCAGGAAAAGATCCCTCTAGGAAAAAAAATCCCCTGGAAATATCCCCCGAGGAATAAATCCCCCATTAGTCATGAAACATATAAAAATTATCTAGAAATGACACAGGTTAGGTTAGGTTAGGTTAGGTTAGGTTAGGTTTGGGCTTTTATAAGGTGCATTGAAAAGGAGCAAACTATACAACAAGTTTATGCTACTCAAGCTATGACTGGTCATCCTTCTCATACGCAAAGAAAAAACAAGAGTGCAGTAGCTCGTATTAAAAGTATCGTAGATGATGTTGATAACCGATCCATTACACTGGTATGCATCAATTTTGCTGTCAAGGGTTTTGTAAGTGATTCTTATAGAGGTTTTCCTGCTGATTTCGAATCTGCAATCCGTTTTTCTCAATCAGCTCAGGTTATCCGGCTATGGCCTCATAAGTAAATAGAATTTTTCGTGATTTTGTCAAGCGGAATTGGAACAGTAACATCTATCATCACTTGTTTCACTTGTATAATATCTTTTTTTACTTTTCAGGCATATAGATAAAATATTTCATAATGAATAGAGCGTGTAAAAATGATCCCAATAGATTCTGCTACATATGTGGGACGGTTACCATGCCAAATAACCAGTCCCAAATCACTAAATTTG
Source organism: Bathynomus jamesi (assembly GCA_023014485.1). Taxonomy (NCBI): domain Eukaryota; kingdom Metazoa; phylum Arthropoda; class Malacostraca; order Isopoda; family Cirolanidae; genus Bathynomus; species Bathynomus jamesi. The sequence goes on from JAJOZX010003921.1 coordinate 138,894, forward strand.
TGAAGACAATGTATAGAGCATACTTTGGAATTAAACTAGGGAACCAGGGCAAAAATTTCGCGCCTCATATGTGCTGCAAGACGTGCATTGAAAATTTGAGAAGATGGAGCAAAGGCAGAGCGAAATCTTTGCCGTTTGGAATTCCCATGATTTGGAGAGAAGGAAAGGATCACGTGACAGATTGCTATTTCTGCATGACAAACCTCCAAGGTGGGCTTATAAATTTATTTTTCTTAAATATTTTGAAATCCTCGTATGAAACTTGACATAATATTCACCATAATGTAATATTCACCATATATAGCATAATATTCACCATAATGGTAATCATACATTTACATATACATATTGTTATAGAAAATACATTACACATACATATTGTTATACAAGTTACATTTACATATACAATGATTGTATATTTTCTTTCTTTTTCATTCATATTGTCCCCGAAGGGACAATATGAATGAAAAAGAAAGAAAATATACAGACTCCATCGACCTATTTCATATCTTACAGACCGCAGCCTTCCCTCACGAGCCGCCACTGTCTGAATGCTTTTCTATTTCATATGCAAGTTTTATATCCATGTTTCTGTGTTTCTATTTTCAGGAGTTAACAAGAAGAATAAACACATTGTTGTATACCCTGACATTCCTTCTGCTATGAGACCTGTACCCCATGGTCCTGGAATTCCAATACCCGACCCAACTCAAACCCTGGACTTCGATGATTCTGATGATGAATCAATGACCAATGCCAATGACCAGTCCCAGTCGTATATACCTCAAAATACCGCTTCAAATGAGCCGAGGCCTCTCAACCAGGCCAAACTTAATGATCTTACCAGGGATTTAGGACTTTCCAAATTAGCTGCCGAGATCTTGGGCTCACGACTTCGAGAGGACAACTTGCTGGCTCCGGGAACAACATTCTCCTGGTATAGGAAACGAGAGGAAGAATTCCGCAAGTTTTTTGCAGTGCACGAAAATACCTCTTCCTTAGTGTACTGCTGCAATGTTGAGGGGCTAATCGAATCCTTGGGCCTGCCATATAACGCATCAGAATGGAGACTATTTATAGACTCGTCTAAACGAAGTTTGAAAGCAGTACTTCTCAACAGTGGGAATAGGGTTGCATCAGTCCCTGTAGCACATTCCGTACAACTTACTGAGAGCTACGATAACATGAAAATTTTACTGGATGCTCTCGTATACGACCAACATAACTGGAGGATCTGTGGAGATTTGAAGGTAATACTAATATCATAAGTAAACTATTGCTAGTTGACTATGTTGTTTTTCCAAAGGTTATTTGAGAGCGTATAAGAACACTTAACTTCCCCACAGAAGTGATACAGTCCAATGCATAGATTTTTTTATCTGATAGAACAAATTCTCTAAATTCTTTAAATATTTTCATTTTTTTTCAGATTGTGGCATTTGTATTGAGAATGCAAGGGGGATACACGAAATACCCATGTTCCTCTGCAAAGGGATAGCCGAGAGGATAAGCACTATGCACAGCGTGAATGGGCATCCAGAGAGAATTTTGAACCTGGGTCGCATAATGTCGTTTCAGTGCCCCTTGTACCACTAACAAAACTTTTGCTCCCACCACTTCGTATTAAGCTGGGCTTGATGAAAAATTTCATCAAATCAATGAATAAGGAGGGTTCAGCATTCCGATATCTCGAGAGTAAATTTCCTCATATATCTGATGCTAAACTAAATGCTGGGGTTTTTGATGGTCCTCAAATTCGAACTTTGATCAAGGATACTCAGTTCGAAAACGCAATGACTCCAATTGAGAAGAATGCCTGGCAGGCATTCAAATCAGTTGTCACTGATTTTCTTGGCAAGCGTAGAAGTCCAGAATACGAGTCCGTTGTCGAAAACTTGATGGAAGCTTTCAAAGCGTATGGGTCGCGCATGTCCATAAAAATGCACTTTTTGTGGTCCCATTTGGACTATTTTCCTGAAAATTGCGGGGATTATAGTGAGGAACAGGGTGAACGATTTCACCAAGATATCTAATGGAAGAGAGGTACCAGGGAAACTGGGATATCAATATGCTGGCGGACTATTGCTGGTGTTTGAAGCGAGACGTGCCCGAAGAAAAACACAGACGGAAAGCCAAAAAAACTTCATTCCTTCCTCAATAAACTTTTTTCCATATTCATTGTATGAATAAAAGTATTTATGCACACAATGTTTTCATTTTTCACGAGTGTTCTTATAATATTACTCGTATCTACAGTGTTTAAGCTAAAAAAATCAATAAATTTGGGGATAAAATTGGACTTATAATAACTGGCCAATAGAGAAAAAACCTGACCTGATTGAGGAAAACCAATGTCATTTTCGAATTCAGCATGGTCGAATTATATAATATGAGTTGAAAAAACCCTCACAGCAGACAAAAAATTTCATATGCATACCAGTGTTATAGATTATCTGAAAGGAATCACCTTCAATCTAAAATTTTAAACACGGCATTTTTTCACAAACATTATCTATTCGTTTTTAATTGTGTTTCTTAATAAAGAATAAATTTTATTTAGCATTATCTGTATCCTTATTTCTCATGACTAATGGGGGATTTATTCCTCGGGGGATATTTTTCCAGGGGGATTTTTCCTCAGGGGGGGGGGGGGGGGTTATTTTCCTCCGGGTCGGGGGATATTTTCCTGCAGGCGTTGTAATGCAATATAACAAATGTGGATAGATGAAGGAATAATATAGGGTAAGGAGTGCGTTTTGAGGAAGGGTCTTTTTTAGTTTAAGTAATATGAAAAGAAATCTTGATATTTTGGATTTAATATGTTGTACGTGACTGGAAATTACGATTTTCGTCTAAATCAAGGTTCCCAACCGGTGGGCCATGGTGGATTTTCTAGTGGGCCACAAATGGTGTTTGTAATGCTTCAAAATAAGTCAGATATATTAAAAAAAATATCCTTATATCTTTATATATATATATATATATATATATATATATATATATATATATATATATATATATATATATATATATATATATATATATATATATATATATATATATATATATACAGAGCGTCCCAAAAAATGTATACACACTTTACCAGCTGATAGCTCAATTGATGTTTCTTTCTTTCCAAGTTAAACCCATTAGAATTAATAATGGCAGTCAGACTAAGCTTTGAACAAAGGAAATTCATTCTAAAATGCTACTGGAAGTGTGAAAACGCAGTTGAAGTGCAAAGACAGTTTAGGAGGGAGTTTCAAACAGATCCACCAACGCGACTTACCATCACTCGAATTAGAGATAAGTTTGAAGCCGATGGAACTGTTCAGAATGTCCACAAGAAGCGTTCCGGAAGACCACGGACATCGACAAGCCCCACAAAGCAAGAAAGAGTACTGGAAACGTATCACCAAAGTCCAAGAAAATCTGTGCGGCAAGCGAGTCGTGAGGTAGGAATTTCAGAATCGTCTGTCCAACGCATTTTGAAGCGCTGTCAATGGAAAAGTTACATTCCAAGATTAGTCCATGCTATTAATGAAGATGATCCGGACCGAAGAGTGGAGTATTGCGAGTGGTACTTGGCACGATGTGGATGTGGATTGGACGAAGGGGTTTCGTAGAATACCCTCCGCGTTCACCAGACCTCACACCACTAGACTTTTTTTATGGGGATACTTTAAAGACAAAGTCTACGCTATAAAACCTGCAACAGTCGCTGAATTGAGAGCAGCCATTGAACGAGAATGCACACAAATACCAAACGAAATGTTTCGTGATGTTTGCGATTCCATTGCTTCGCGTTATCAGCAGTGCCTGGACCAGAACGGACGTCAGTTTGAAAACAGGCGTTGACAAAACAATTAAATAATGTCTGTAGATTCTATTACATTTTGAAAATGAAATGTATTTTAATAAACACTGCCTTTATAATTATTTAAAGTGTGTATACATTTTTTTGGGACGCCCTGTATATATATATATGGACCACCGACATTTATGACCATCAAAACTGGGCCACCATAGAAAAAAATGTTGGAAATCACTGGTCTAAATTAATGCCAAGTACTTTAACCTCATTCACCCTTCCAAGAATAGTATCCCCAATTTTTATTTGACAGTTTGTATTATGTTTTGTGGTAATAATCATATAAGATGACTTTATCAGGTTCAATAAAAGTTTATTAGCACACATCCATTTACACATTTTCTAACTGCCTGTGCGTTTCATTAATCAGAAAATTTGAGTTATGATGGGAAGAAGTAAGTATGGTAACATCTGCGTATTGTACGCAATTTAATGTGGTTGGGAGATGAAAATCGTTGACGTGAATTACAAAGAGCAATGGGACAAGAATAGATCTTGACTCCATTAGTTAGCATCTCCTTGTCGGATAAATTATCTTTTAATCTGATGTATTGATGACGATTTGACAGATATGATTTAAACCAATCGAGGGTATTCCTCTTATTCTGTATATGTGAAGTTTATTCAATAAGATTTCATGCAAAAGTGTGTCAAATGCTTTGGACAAGTCGAGAAAGATCAAGGCAGTGGTTTTTGCTAAGTTCTGATACACATTTTCTAATAGTATATTTATGGCATCTTCTATTGTATGTCCACCTCTAAATCCAAATTGTGTTTTAGTTAAAATATCGTATTTGATTAAGAATTTAGTAAGCTTATTGTACACGATTTTTTCAAGTACTTTAATTGAAGTTGGCAATAAGGAAATGGGGCTACAATTGGGTGGAGTGTTTGGGCTTCCCGACTTAAATACTCTGATTTCCTTTAGACTGTCAGGGAATATATCTAATGTTACTGATTTATTCATTAGCTTACTGAGTGGTATTACAATTTCATCGGATACTAATTTGATATTTTTACCGGGATCGTATTGATGTCAGAATCTTTATTTTTTTAGATTTTTTATTGCTAGAGAGGTATCGTTTGGCAAAATTGGATCAAAGAAAAAATGAGTTTGGATTTGGTTGTGGCATGTGTATTGTCGGTAGTGAGTGTCTGTAATTGGATCGAAGCTGCAGTATTGGAGCCGATATTTGCAAAGAAGTTGTTTAATAAGTTGGCTCTGTCTCTGAGGTTACTGTAAGAATTTCCGCCTTGTGTGAAGGAGGATAAGGGATTTGTTTTAACCTTCTTTGCGTTAATTAACTCTTTCAGAGTGTTCCATAGCCTCTTTCAATTGAATTTTGTTCATCAATTTTTGAACAATAATGATCTGCTTTTGCTCTTTTAATGACTGTATTAAGTCTGTCACAATAATTTTTGTATGTCTGTTCGGTAATAATATCAGTTTTCCATAATTTAAAGAGTATGCTTGCATTTAATAATCACAACGAGTGCTGAGGTGAGCCATTGTTTGTTGTATTTAGTTTTAGATATTACTTTTAATTTAAAAAAAGTTTATGTTAAATATATCCATTCTTGTCCTTGAGAATGCTTGAAATTTTGTTCCAATGTCATGGTTACTTTCGGTTATTTTAGTCCAGTCAAAAGCTGTTATTTCTCTCAGGAACTTTAATTTGTTATTATAACTGTAAGATCTTTATAGTCAAAACTTTGATAGCTTTCTTTGCTGAGAAATGGGTGATTAGCATGGTGTATGTAGGCAAGTGATCTGTGATATTTAATATAATTATACCCGAGATGCAGTCAAGCGGGGAGCGAGAACCGCACCCAGATCTGATCTAGCAGAGTCGAATTTCTAATGTCAATGTGAAATCTAGTTGGCTTTGTAATAGCTAATTTAAAACCACTTTCAGTCATGATGTTGTGAAGGAAGCTTGCGTTATTATTTGAATGCTCTTACGAGATCAGTATTTAAATCTGCAATAACACAATTGTTACCAATATAATTGAGGTTAGAATTCTATCGATATTTGTAATAAAAGTTGGTACGTTACCAGTTGGTGGTCGGTAAATACCTAAATCTGAATACTAGGTGTTATGAATAATCACTTCAACTGCGAGTGTTTCTGAGGTATTGTTTATGCTTGTCAGTTCTTCGTTACTTTTACTCTTGTAGTCTGAGTCTACAAATATACTCGCGCCTCCTCCCCTATTGTTAATCCCATATACATGGTAGCTTGTGTACCCTGGGATGTTAAAAAAGATCTTATTACTTTCATTTAACCATGTTTCAGTTAATATAATGCGTGTGAATTTATGTCGTAATAATTCTAGGTTAAATTTCAATTCGTCAAAGTGGTTTGGGAGCCTGCGAATGTTTAAGTTTAGGAAAGACAGGTTGCCATTATTGTATTTCTTGTTTAAAAAGTTGTCTATCGAGATATAGTTGGCGTTGACTACGTTTTCGGATTCAATAATTTCTTTTACAGTATTGAGAGTATTTAAAGAGTTAATCATGATGTGGAGATTAGAATGATAGGGTAATAGAAACAATAACAGGTAAGAAAATACACACACACACATATATATATATATATAATAATATGGGATGAATTTCACAATAAAACACGTGAAATGAATGAATGCTGCAAACCCACAAGGAAAAAGAAAAACGATTCCAAGGCCTTTCGTGTATTCAAGCTTGGAATCGTTTTTCTTTTTCCTTGTGGATGTGGAGATTAGAATGATAGGGTAATAGAAACAATAACAGGTAAGAAAATACACACACACACACACACACACACACACACACACACATATATATATATATATATATATATGGGATGAATTTCACAATAAAACACGTGAAATGAATGAATGCTGCAAATCCACAAGGAAAAAGAAAAACGATTCCAAGGCCTTTCGTGTATTCAAGCCTTGGAATCGTTTTTCTTTTTCCTTGTGGGGTTGCAGCATATATATATATATATATATATAATATATATATATATATATATATATATTATATATATACACAGTATATATATATAATATATATAATACAACATACACATATACAACAGTATATTCAGAAAAAAAAAAAAAATAAAAGGCTGTTGTAGTAAAGCAAGAGCGACTTAGAACGTATGTAACAACGTCATATTGTACAGTATATGCATCCACAGTGAGAGTGCAGAGTTGAAAGTTAGAAAATTATAGAAATTATAAAAACTTAAAACTAAAAACTAAAAATTATGTCATTATAAAATCTTAACATTAACGACTGCAAAATCTGAAGGACTATGAGAACAGCAAAATTATAAGATTATAAGGATTATAAAATTAGAAAATTTCAAAACAGCATAAATTTATGAATCCTTTTTATTTAATTATTATTATGATACATATGAGATTAATGATACATAATGATAGGTTATGTAGTGATACATTTACTTAACACATCGCTTATGGTGAAGGCAATTCTATTTGTAGATGGCGCCGAAAACTGTCGAAGTCGTGTTAAGTATGAATCGACACTCTTTGTCTTTCTTGGTACTTACGGGCATATATTATATCGTCCCGTACATAGCAAGAATAAATTACTTTTCCTTTTTTAAGTTTTAATAGTTTATCAAAAATTTATCTTCTGTTTTCGCAGAGTGATTCATTATTATTAATATAGAGGGGAGAAGGGGGATAGTTGTTACAATTTTCTATTTTTTTAAATTTTGTGTCAACGTGTTATCTTTAATGTATAAAGTAAGTAGGGTATATAGAAAAAGCACTTTTCAGTAACATTTTATTAAAACTAAAACATATCTTTCTTATTATAAATCGATAAAAAATGGTAAAAAGCAAGAGTGAATAATCCGTAACAACATGCTCCGTTAAGGGGTATGTTGTTACAAATTATGGGGTATGTTGTTACATTTAAGCAAATTCTGTCAAATCAGACAGACTTGTAGCTTGTGGAGTTCGCAACGATAGCCTGGAATGTCTTTTGCGGAAACCTGAAAGCCAATCGACAGATGCCATATGATAACCATCCCAACATTTTCGATATTTAATATTATTTTTTACTACATACTGGTAAGCTAAAGACCTTAAATCTTTACTTGTTAGACCATACTAAAGTTTAGACACATTTTCAGCATATTCACTAAGCTCTTCCTCTTCAGCATCCGTAAATACTTGACGAGGCTTCTGATATCCGATTGAAAGACATTCTCGCTGTCTGAAATAATAATAATAGTAATAATAATAATAATAATAATAATAATAATAATAATGTAACAACATGCCCCTATTTCACTGTATCAACTTACCTTCCGCCCGTCATTTTTACCAGTAAAGCATTCCAACAAAAATAAACAATGATAATTGAATTCGCTTGAACGGATGCAGAGTGGTAATTAAAGAAAACAATTAACTAATAATCAGAAAATATATCACAGAGTACACCATAAATTATTTACGTTTTACTTACCTCTTCAATCAACAAATATTTAATAAAAAATAAAAAATGTTGTATAACTTCCAAACAATGCAAACGTTCAGCACGAAAGAAGTTTATCAAGTACTGCGTCATACTAATGAGCATGCGCAGACCAGATTTTGAAGTGCTGCTATCTGTAGATCATGAAACAGTTGGCTTGTAACAATATATATATATATATATAATATATATATATATATATATATATATATATATATATATATATATATATATATATATATATTAAATGCAAAAAACTTCACTTTTCACGTGAAGGTCAAATTATGATAATAAAAACCCACTCTAATAGAGAGAGTTTATTTCCACAACAGTTTCGATGCCCACTGGCATCCTCTTCGGGTGGGTTTTTATTATCATAATATATATATATATATATATATATATATATATTATATATATTAGGTTTGATATTTATAACTGCACTTCTTATTTCCGGTTTCCACAGCCAGTCACTTAATTTGAATGTTATGATTCTTTTGTCAGTGTCATTATTATTTTTCTTAAATCGACGTGCCTCCGTAATGACATTTTTAGGAATGTTTATACGGAGTTTTTCTTTGATGGCGTTTATGACAATTTCAGTGGAGTTTTCACTTGGGGAGCCTTGAAGCCGAAGGGCTCCAGGTCCACCAATAAAGTATTTGTTTTTGTGAGGTTCCTGTTCTAAGTCGCTTTTTAACCTCTAATTTTCTATTGCTTGGTTTTATCGACAATCTTCTATCGTGGCTACTCTCAATAAGAGCGTTTATATAGTTTCAGTTCTTTGTTTTTTCTTCTAATTTGTTTATTCTTTCATCCTTTTCTGCAAAGCAGTTTAGGATAAAAGGTAGGTACGATTCCACATATAAAGCTAATTGTTTATTGTCACCGGTAAACGCCTGGCATTCCCGCCTTTTATTCGCATTGAATCCCTCGATCCATTGACGAAGGGAGATCTCTCCGGAGTTGGGGGAAGCAGCGTTTAATGTGGAGGGAGAAGGCATACTTCTCTCCTGTTCCCTCATGGAGACTCCGGAGATGAGGGAATGGGTGATGCCTGATGTTGCTGTTGTTGTTGTTAGTGGTGATTTTTGTTTCCTCTTTGGCCATTTTTGCAAGTTTATTCACTTGAAATTTAGATATTTGTTGATAGTTTTTGGAAATCTTAATGAGAGAATTTGACTGGATTTTTAGATAACGTTCTTGCTTTACATTAAATTTTTATTCGCAAATTCAGTTAAAATTCAGTCGTTCGTGCGATGTTTATAGGATACCCCGTTTGTTGTTCGTATGTTTATTATTCAGGATCACGGGTACAGCTTGTGACCCCGTAAGACTAAAACGCTAGTGCTGGATGTCGCTGGAAAAATTTGAAGATAATTTTTATATAATATTATTAGTTATGTAGGTTATCTGATAACACAATTGTTAACAGACTTTAAACATTGTTAATTTTGATAAAAAGAAGGAGCACGAAACTGATAAACGTCACCGGCACTGGCACAAAGACTATTTGCAGTTAAAAGGCTCATAAATTTTAAATAAGTAACACTTTAAGAGTACCAGCTACAATTTCTGTATGTACAGGGTGTCCTCGCTTAAATGGCAATAAAATAAAACATTATAAATGTATTTTATTGCCATTTAAGCCCGGACACCCTGTTTATCACTTTTCTTAGAAAATCTCGATTTAAATAAAAATTTGAATTCGACCTCAAATTTTATATCCGTTTTCAGGAAATCTGTGTAACTAGGGATTTCATGAAATCCCTAAAATGTTCTGGAATTTTATGTAAGATTAAGGCGTCATTTTTTCGTTAAACCTAAGAGAAAATTATTAAATGGCCGGTTAGATCAACTGTAAACCCTTGACGATTGGTTAGGTTAAGTCGTGATATCTTCGTTGAAACTAACGATAATATCTCGACTTAACGTTACATGAAATCCCTGAACATTTTAGGGATTTCATGAAATCCCTAGTTACACAGATTCCTTGTAACATATCCACCGAATCAATCGTTATTATTATTATTATTATTATTATTTATTATTATTATTATTAATATTTTATCTAAGTACTAATATGAATCCCAGTAGCACCCCATTAATTCCATCTCAAATTCAAATCTCTCTGAATCCGGGGAAGATTCATTTTCGAATGATCTGTATCCTAATTATGCTAATTGCGATGTCAGTATATAACTGTAACAAAAGAGAAGTTATCTCTCTCTTCAGTATGCGTCACTTCATCAAAATTCCATACATTCAAATCTAACGGTATCCTGATCTGGAAAAAATCTCTTAGTCTTCTCTTCTCATGTTTCCTTTGTATATCGCAAGGAAAGAACCTATGTTAATTTACCTCCTAAACACTGTGACTCCGTTGTTAGCGATCTTATCTATAGATAAATGTCCGCACTTAAAATAGAAGAAAGTTTATAAATTTTCGCTATATACCATGCATGAAATACTAATCAGTGACCGAATTCTGTTTATTTATAATACTTTGACTAGAATATATTCAACCCAGTTATGTCACCACTGTAGATTTAGGGACGTTTGCGTTATGCCATTTTCAGTAGTGAATAGATAGTATGAATTTACAGTAATGCTACCTATGCTGTAGAAACTGTAGGAAAATAGATAAATCGATTACAGAAAAATTTCTCCTAGTTTTATTAAGTAAAAGAGTAACGTATATAGTTTGTTTCTCGTTACGGCATTTTTCATTGGTAGACTTAATACCCAATGAGATGCCATTCTCCGTAAAGGCTGTTCCTTTCTTTACAAAGTATTTTTGCTTTCAGTATGATGTTGTCATATCTTGTTTTTCCAACCATAAAAAAGTTCAGTTCCATTTCCTATATACTACTACTATTACTACTACTACTACTACTACTACTGCTAATAATAATAATAATAATAATAATACCAGTACTAATACTAATATTACTAATAATAATTTTATTTTATGTAGTTTTTCTTACGAAAGAGTGTAATCCATATATATATACTGTATATATATATATAATATATCAATGTCCAAAAGTTTTGCATCACATTACAATTTTTTGGAATGAAATTAATATTAACAGAAGTTACCTCTGAACATCATTTGATGTATTTTGAGTATTGAAAATGTATTTAGTAAAAATTATCAAGATTTGTGAACTTCTTGAGAAAAATTGGTGTAATTATCTTTTCCTACATTAAATTTAATATGCCATACTTTTTCAGTGTTTGGCAGGTTTTTGATAAGTATATTAAACTAGAAAGTGGTGTAGCATTCAATACATCAACGGCTTATCAGTACTCATGTAGGTTTCATTTGATTATATTAGGCAAAATTAAGAAGTCTAAAATGATGCAAATATTTGGACCAAGGCTCTCTCTCTCTCTCTCTCTCTCTCTCTCTCTCTCTCTCTCTCTCTTCATACTGCATTTCTAGTTTAAGACATAGAACTAACCTAAATTACGGCATACGAGATATTAGAAGTAATAATAATTTAGAAAAACATGCTATTATTCAGTATGTAGTGCGGCTTCGAACAGATAATGGCTTCCAATCTCAAATGCCTCAAATCAACCAGATCCTGTAACCTTTTCATAGTCCTGAACTGCTTGCTATTTCGAATTGACAATACTCAGAGGTACTCTTGTAAGACTGCTGATTTCTCTTTAGAAGTACCATTTCTTCATAGTTGTTCCCGTAAATGCTCAGTGGGATTTATATCTGAATAAAATCGTTCATTAGTCGGTCGCATGGCAAATGAGATTTAACGTCGATAAGTGCAAAATCATATATATAGGTTCGCGTAACTGCAATTTTGCATATAGTATGTCAGGGAAGGAGTTTGGTAGCGTAGATCAGGAAAAATACTTAGGAGTTATAATAGTCACTGGTGATTTGAAAGTAGCGAAACAAAGTACAGCAGCGGTCAATAAGGTGAACAAAGTGCTAGGTTTTATAGCTAAGAATTTTGAGTACAAATCGCGCGGTATTATCATTCCTCTTTAAAAATCATTAGTTAGACCCCATTTGGGGTAAGCTGACAAGTAGAAGGTTCGAGACAGCTGTTGCCAAGGACTTTTTTACGCATAGAATAGTAAATAGCTGGAATAGTTTGCCGGTAGAAGTAATTAGTAGTACGTTTATAAATATGTTTAAAAATCGATTAGATGCAAATGTTGATAGATTGGGTATAGTTTAAGGTAGTAAAATTAAGGTTTTTGTGGTTCGGAACCCACATAAAATTATAGGTCCCCTCCGACACCACGGAGGACATGCGCAATACACAATTACAAACACGGTTAGGTAGATCAGCCATGAGTGGATCCTGGGGTATTTGTTGGTCTGAGACATTATGACATTATTATAAGTTTCTGGTGAAATCTTTTATTTACATCATTAATGTAGGGTTTTCTGACAGCAACTTTTCCCTACAACCCGTGTTCTTGAAGTCTCCTTTTCACAGTGGACGCGTTTAGAGCAAATGCATATATTTGTAGTTCTGTCTTAAAGCGATTGGCTAAGTAGAGTCTTTGAATCATGCGATCTTATCTTGCATTAGTTATTCCAGGCCGTTTGCTACGAGGAACCAAACTGTCATTTTCCTCCACTCTCTGCGGGGATTTTTTGAACTGTTTCTTTGGTTAGTTTAAACCTCATCGAAATTCCCCTTTGACTGTTGTCCTGTTTATGGAATGAGTATTTGCGTCCTTAATTCACGTGTTAAATCTCTGTTCATTTCGTGGTGCAGAGGAATTTTAAACACTTTCCAAGGATATCTGAAGAAGATAAAAAAGTCCATAAATCAATTAATTTGTTTATGTCATCTCTAAGCGCATATCGCTTCGTAAGAGTATGAAAACTAGAAATTAAGGGTATGTATACCCTGGTATCATACAAAACTTACGCAAGTGCGAAAACTATACGCTTCACGAGAGACCCTTGGTGGGGCTGTTTCGCACCATACGAGTGCTAATGTAGATACAATTAGTTTTTTGAGGAATAAAAGTTTTTCACTCAAAACATTAGTCGGTTGGTTGGCTTTGTTCGGTTGGTGGTTTCCTATTTTAAGTCCTTCGTCCAACTGAGATCACAACTGAGACGAGCAGCAGCACCATCAACCGGGAAAAGTAAGTCCGCTTGAAATGGAGAACTAAGTCGAGCCAAATATATTACGAACAGCGGGTTCGTCACTCCATCCCCTCTCAAACTAGCTTGGCACAGTCCTTGGCAGAATTAACTAGTATAATATATGTAAAATCTCTTAGTTATATTCATCTACCTCAATTATACAAGTTCTTCCTCATGGAACGAGACTGGACTCAACTTATGATCAGCACTCCAATCTCTCTCTCTCTCTCTCTCTCTCTCTCTCTCTCTCTCTCTATATATATATATAATATATATATATATATATGTTTGTATACAAGACAAAGTCGCGCCTTTTTTTTATTATTTATTAATAAATATTTTTGTCAACTCTGTGCTGCGTTTTTGGTATGAGTGAACAAGTCTCATCTGAATAAAAAACAGAAACATCGAAAAATATATATGGAAATTTTTCATGGAACAACTTTATGAAAAAGCTTTCCTAAAAATAAATACGAATGCAACGGACATATATATATATATATATATATTATATACACACACACACACACACACACACACACACACACACACACATATATATATATATATATATATATATATATATATATATATATATAATTTTATTAAAAGAGGATTTTAGTCGCAAAACATGGCACAATATTACTCTATATATTTGATTTTATTTGAATTAATTTTTCATTTATGTTACCTGGAGACAAGCGACTAATGCACAAATATAATTAAAGAAGAAATTAAAATATATATCTTAGATATATTAAAGTTCCCTTTTATTAAGTTACAAATTCAGTCCAAGTTACGAGGAAAAAAAGATTTGTCGTTTCCACTATCCTCAGAATAAAGGACTTTTCATGAAACAACCGTAACTTAAAAGCTTATTTTCTAATGTTGACCAGTGGAAGTTATGAAATACACATTTAATGAATTTCGTCCTTTAAGATTATTTCAAATAATTTAGTACCTATAAATTTTTTGTCTTAAAATACATCCTTTTTTTATTAATAAACTAATTAATTAATTATTAATTATTTCAGTTAATAAAATTGGTGCTCTTCCAATATGTGCTCTACCGCGAAACTGTGATCTACCATATTCCAATACGTGCTCTACCGTGAAACTAGCCTTATAAGGCTAACTAACGAAAATATCATGACTTAACCTAACCAGTCGTTAGGTCAACTATACGCCCTTGACGATTGGTTAGGTTAAGTCGTGATATTTTCGTTAGTTAGCCTGGAATATGGAATATTAGTTGGAATATGGTAGATCACAGTTTCGCGGTAGAGCACATATTGGAAGAGCACCATAAAATTTTTAAAAAAATACAAATATTTTAAATGTCAAATGTTTACAAAAAATTCAGAGTACTGTAAAATTTTGTTGTTTGTGTACAAAGAGTTAATGAGGTGAGAGAACATCACATAGAGCATGTTTTGCACTAGGGGAATTAATTCTCCATGTGTAGAGAAGGTACAGTAAAAATTCCATGCGTTTATTTCAGTTAATAAAAAAGAATACAAACCTTTTAAAGTATCGTATGTTTAAAAAATCACCCGACATATATATATATATATACACAGTGGTGTAGTGCTGTGGGAACGCGTGGGAACGGCGTTCCCTTACTTTTTTTGGTAGACGGAACGGCGTTCCCTCACTATTTCAAATAAATCCGAACTTACAAATCTCTAACGTCATGAAACTTTAATTCCCACCCCTAGAAGAAATATGAGAAAGAATCATTAACTGTTTCATTTCTTTTAGCTTCGACTGAGGCAATGCTAGCCTATAAAGATCTGGTGAAACAGTCACCACGGCGTACCAGTTGTTAACTTTTTTTTAGTTAATCATTCCAGTTGTTAGCTACTTTTATTGATCGTACTGGATGTCGTATATCTAATGACATTGGAAATACTGCATCTTCAACCTTGGAATATATCCTAATATCCAGTGCATATGACCTCAAAATATCCCTGAAATTGGTCAGATTTCAAAAGATTTCCCGAGGGGCTTACAGTGCCCCCGGACCCCCAGCTGTATGGACTCGCCGCGCTCGCCATTGTCCCCCCCGCATCTGAGTAACACTTTCAAAATGCGTTCCCTCACTTCTTTATTTAGCACTCCACCACTGTATATATATATATATATATATTTTAGGGTGTCACTTATTTTTCAAGTTTTACGTTTCCGTGCTCTAACCCCATCAAAGTATGTCATATGATGTAAAAACACTGTGTACAAAGTTTTATTGAGATACTTTAATATTTAGAGGTCGCTCAATGGCTTCGAAGTATTGGATACGAGATTCTCATAAAGTATGAATATAAACAATTTCCAAATGTATTTAAACAATTTGTTATGTTCCTACATTAGCAGGAAGTGCACAAGACTATCATAATATTAAGATGAAGTACATTAACATCAGAGAGTAGCGTAATTATTATGATTAATCGTTATTTCCACTCAAGGTATGCTTTTGTCCCCATGTCCAATGCTTGCGATGGTCTTCAACAACCTGAAGACGAAACTGGAGTTGTTCTTCATCTTTGGTTAGGTATCCAGAAAAGGACGCGTCATCAAAATTTTAATGGCTTGAGCGACCTCTAAATATTAATATTTTCTCATGAAACCTCATAATCAGCGTTTTTACATGCAATGTCACATTTCTAGAGGGTCAGACCGAAACTTCTTGATGGTTCAATTCTTACCATACAAATAAGTGACACCCTAATATATATATATATATATATATATATATATATAATGTGTGTAGTCTCTCTCTCTCTCTCTCTCTCTCTCTCTCTCTCTCTCTCTCTCTCTCTCTTGGTCCTATGAATTTACCTTTTTCCTATGAACTTGTTTATTAAATGCCCAAATCAGTGTGAGTTTGTAGAAAACTTGGTCACTCAAGACACCTTAATTATTGTATACCTACAGTATATGCCTATATATATATATATATATGTGTGTGTGTGTGTGCGTGTACGTGTGTGTGTGTGTGCGTGTGTGTGTGTGTGTGTGTGTGTGTAGGTATATATATGCACTAAACAAACTCTTTACTTAATTTAAATAAAGAATTTAGTTAGATTTTCGGCTAACAGACTGTATTCAAAATTATCAGGCCCAATTTTGTTAAAATTGAACTGAATAAATGATGTTACTTCGGAAAAAAACTGGTTTATATTAAACGCATATAAGAAGTATATTTAAATGGAATTAATGATTTTTAAAGTTCCTACATGAAGTGAAGCTCAATTTCAAGTAAATATATATTCTTTTATGCGTTTTTAATCTAAACCATATTTATTTTGAAATAACATCACTTGTTTATTTCAATTCTTAACAAAAGTGAACCTCATAATTTTGAAGACTAATTTTTTAATTTGAAACTAAACAAAATTGATTTGATAAAGAGTTTTCCGAGTGTGCATTTATACATGGTTTTAGCGTGATTCTTGTCAAATGTCGCTCTGTAGTTCTGACCTGACCTATTACAATTCCGAATTACATACCATTAATTTCTTTTAAAATCGTTATGATACATCAGCGATGTCATTATTTGTTCGTAAAAATAATTAATGTTTTTTATAATTCATTTACGAGTGATCGATGCGAATTTACTCAAACAAGGTTTTGGAAGCGCTCGCCCTAATTTAGTTCGTACGCAAAATCGTATATTGCCTTCAATATAATTGATTTTGCATTCAGATTCAAGTATATTGATTGTTGTACATCATCACATTCATAAGCCAAAGCCCCGTGATGATCAACTAATTAAATTTGTGTTCCATTATAAGCAGCTTCTCCATTTATTCCTTGATAGTGTTCTTTTTCATTTAGTTTGAAAACATCGAATTCTTCGATTCAAATACGGAGTACCCCGCCACCTTCGACAACATTTAGATAGATAAGGTGTAACATCCTAAAACCGGTCCATTGAAGACTTTAATCTTGAACAATTCAGTAATCTTATAAAGTAAAAAGGTTATGTCAATATTATTCAAACTACTAAAAAAAAAACAAAAAAAAAACCTGCCCACAGTCACCGGCAAAACAATTTTTTTTCCTATCCACTAAACAGATTTTAATTTTCAGTAAACTATTTCTGATTTGTCAGTAGAAATTACGCGAGTAAAGCATTTCTGCAATCATCAGAGTGGAGATCTTGAGCAGAAAAAAGCGATTATGTAGTGCTGTCATTACACGCTGAGAGATTTATCTTTATATCAATACCATTTAAAACAAGTTACTTTTTCTATACTAAACAAATTAAAAATTGGTGGGGGGGGGGGAGAAAACCCTTTGTCTTTTTCCATATTGAACTTAAAGCTTTAGTTACAGCACATTTTTTAAATGTCAATATACAATACTTCGTGTCTTATACGAGTATATTAGCATATTATATTTAAAGCTTTATCATATTTTTTATTTTAATCAACCAATATATATATATATATATATATATACACATTTCAACTGCAAAGAACACGCAGTATAAATAACGTAAAGAACGACGCTTGTATAGAGAACATTCCGCGCAAGATGAGAAGAGAGAACGAACAAATGAAAAAATGAGCTAACCACCCGGAATCGAACCCGGGATCTTCCGATTGCCGGTCAGATATGATAACCACTACACCATGGTCCTCACTCGATCAGAAGTCGTAATTCCTCTACATACGCGCAGAAACCAATGCCCCGAGGGCGTGTTCTTTGCAGTTGAAATGTATATATAGATACGGCATGCGGAGGTGTCCCCCTCGGGGCATTGGTTTCTGCGCGTATGTAGAGGAATTACGACTTCTGATCGAGTGAGGACCATGGTGTAGTGGTTATCATATCTGACTGGCAATCGGAAGATCCCGGGTTCGATTCCCGGGTGGTTACCTCATTTTTTCATTTGTTCGTTCTCTCTTCTCATCTTGCGCGGAATGTTCTCCTATACAAGCGTCGTTCTTTACGATATATATATATATATATATATAAAATGAGTGTAGAAAATGAGAATCCATATCAATTATATTATTTATCAACAAGACTTATATTAAATACTCGAATTGAGCACCATTGATTTCTAAACACATTTGAATAAACTGTGTTCGTTTCATATAACTGTATTAAACTTTTTGAAGTCTCTGAAACATGAAAAAGAAAATTTGTTGGAGCGATTCCTCATTACTTATGTACTATATACTATAAAAGCTCCGTGGCAAAAGTCAAGAACCATAAGTAATAAGGAAACGTTCCATTTTTAATTTTTTACGTTTCAAACACTTCAAAACGTTTAACGCAATTGTGTGAAACGTATTTAAAACTTTAAAAAAAAAACCTTTGTTCAAAAAAAAGAGTTTTACAATATTTTTCAATATTTTTCTGCATATTTTCGATATTTGATATGGCATTAATAATATTCACAATATTCTAATCTGAATATGGCGTTGAAAGCATGGGAGCTTTTTAGGCAAAATTAATGACATTTAGTTTATTTATTACAAATATTGACATTCGAACATTTATTATAAACCTTATTAATTAATAAAATAATATAATTGATATGGCTCTTGATTTTCGCCACTCTCTCTCTCTCTCTCTCTCTCTCTCTCTATATATATATATATATATATATATATATATATGTTTCACGACGAATCTCTAGTGTGTATATATAAGTAAATTTTATTCTAAATATATTCAGTATAAAACTAAAATAAAGCTTTTAATCAAGCAGTGTGTGACAAAAATATTTTTTTGCCCTTCACTTTATTTAACCCTTTAATCCTTGGGGTATTTCTGAAACTGAATGACTGAATAAAATCGTCTGGCGTTATATAACCAAAACAAAATCAGAAAAAAAGTTCCATGGGCGCTAAAGGATTATTAAAATGTTAACTGTATATATATAACCAAGGTTATACACAGTTTCGGTAAAAAGTTCGCCGAAAAACTAAAATTTTTAAAAAGCATAAGAAATTACTAATGAGGTAATGACTGAGTTTTGTTCTTGAAACTATATTACTGCTCCAAAGCGAATAAAATAGCCAAACAAAAACTGAATGTTACCAATTATTAATTTTTTATGCTTTTTCGAAATTTTAGATTCTTAGGCGAATTTTTTTACAAAATTGTAAATTTACACTGATCTTTCTTTATAATTATAATAATACCAAGTATATAGAAAAACTTTAATTTATTTACATTTAATCATGCATATATATATATATATATATATATATATATATATATATATATATATATATATATATATATATATATATATATATATATATAAATACTACTTTTTCCTGTATTTTGTTTCCTGTACGACAACTAAATTCTTATTAGATCTGGGAACTAACGCGTTGCCTACGTATGTTCGATACCACCGTTATGTCGTGGTATCTATACTAAAATCACTAATATACGATATATCACGGAAATAAAGAAGGGTCCCAATACGGTCCTTGCAGAACACCAAGCGTTAACTGCTTGTGCGGGTCTTATTCGTACCTGTTTAATGTTTGGTTTCTGTTATGTTAATTAGGCGTATTTAACTCCTCGTATACTAGCGCTCTCAGCCCAGTAAGTAACACCATTTCTCTATAACCGAAGCGAAGACAGTGAGGTCGGGGGTTCGACTCTCAGTGATGCTAATAATAAATAATTCGGGAGGGAGCACAATGGGCAGCATTAGTTTGGTCTGAGCTTTGTGCCAGTTTCTGGCCTTCCTCATTGATTGATTACTAACGCCTATTATTCCATAATTACTTAGATTTAGCAATTCCTCCGAGTTCTTTGATTAAATACCAACTTAATACATAATTACTCACAGTTACCAGAACGCTTTAAAGCGATTCCTTTAAAACATAAAACTTAATTTAAATATCCAAATACATTGCTCGGACAGTCTTGGAAAAAAGTTCGCCAAGAAATATAAAATTTCTTAAAGGTATGAAAGATTACTAACTGGTAATATTCGGTTTGCCTTTGAATATTTTATTAATTTTGATGAAAGTAATAAAATTTTTAAAAACAAAACCTATTTATTACTAATTAGTAATTTTTTATGCGTTTTAGAAATTTTAGATTTCTAGGCGGACTCTTTTTCTGAAATTGTATATCATTTACCAAACCAGGATACACTGAACCGGAAAGGTGTGGCCCAGTGTATTCCGACTTTTGCAATCAACTGTGCTCGTGTATACGTTGCGCAACAGTGAAATGTATATAATTTTTTTTTAATAAAGATGAGTTGTTCGTTTGATTGGATTGTTTAGCCTCTTCCGCAACATCCAGGGGTCATATGACAGCTGGGACCTACAGTTTTACGTGGGACCCACGGGTCGCTACATAATCTAGACGCGGAGAACGATCTTCCATCCAACTATTCCCAGACCCACTGTCGCTTAACTTCGCTGATCGACGGAAAACGGTGTTACGACATTGGCCACGACATAGCCCAGACAGTCAGAATATAATTACATATATTTACATCCTTATTAAATAACAACACGTTTCGGTAAATACCATTTGACATCTTCAAGTGAATATATTCAATACGATTATTTAAAAATTAAATATAATACTAAAAATTATCAGCATTA
>JAJOZX010003921.1:162500-167500 GCA_023014485.1 Bathynomus jamesi
GTCCCAAAATATAGCTTCCCTCACCAGCTATCTGCTAAGTAGATAGTTCCTCACCCTCAGATAGCTTCCCTCATCAGCTCATTTACATAAGCGAGTTAAGCAAGTTCTTAGAGCTTATTTTACCATTTGTTTTCATCATTTTACAGCTGCAATTTGTACATTCTTTTTCTTAAGTCTTAATGTTGATTTACTTAATATTTTAATAGTATTTAACTGGTCAGTTCTCCACTATTTTAATACTGATAAATTTTAGTATATTTTAATATTAATTTACTTCTTTTTAGTGGTAATGTAACTTTCTTAAACTTAGCTTCTTAGCTTTCATCAAAGGCGGACCCCAAAACTGGCACAACGCTCAGGAAAATTCATGCGGCTCACTGAGCTAATTCCTAGAGTATTAGTACGAGCAACATCGAGAATCGAACCCCCGATCCCAGTATCTTCACTTCGTTAAAAGGGAAATGGTGTTACCCACTGAGCTTATCTCTAGATTTTACTTAAGTTTGTGAGGTTTATGGTTGCTAATTACTCATTTTTTACTCTTATTTTTATTAGATATACCCACTTGAAGATGGAAAATGGTATTTACCGAAACTTTCATCCATTTAATACAGATGTAATAAAAATTCCTTCATAACTAATATACATATATATATATATATATATATATATATAAATGGGATGAATTTCACAATAAAACACGTGAAATGAATGAATGCTGCAAACCCACAAGGAAAAAGAAAAAACGATTCCAAGGCCTTTCGTGTATTCAAAGCTACACCTCGTGGGTTTGCAGCATATATATATATATATATATATATATATATATATATATATATATATATATATAACTGAAAAATTAAATATTGTTGCCTGTTTACATTACATGCAAAGATATTAAAATTTATAATATTAAAAAAAAAGAAAATAATAAATAAATTTTCCATTTATTGCATTCGTGACAAAAGTGGACAAGAGATGTTGTGTCGCGGAAAGAAACTCAACCACAGAGACACGTTTTAATTATTGCAAGTTGCAAGGTACGTCAACTTCTCTATTTCCAAAACTTTCGTTCATTACACCATTTTTTTTTGTCGTTTTTCTTTTCGTTTTTTCTTTTACTGTTTTTTTAACTTTCATGTAAATTATTTTACGGTTTTTTTTTTATATATTTCGAATAATTTCTTATTTTTCTTCCCAACCTTTTCTTATATATATATATAATATATTAGGGTGATGCAAAAAAGGGGTCAAATTTTTTTTTTTTCAATTTTCAGGGAGACACCCTCCTATTTTATTCATATTCCTAAGAAAGCATTGTATGCGAAATTTGGGGTTGAAAAAGAGAAAATTAGAGGTTGCTACCAAGCTTTAAAAATAAATGTATATCAGTTTGTGCTCAAAAATATTGTTTGTTGATATTTTCGCCGGAGCCGGTTTGATATGTACCTAGTTAACCTAGTTTGAAAAAAAACGATGACATTCTAGACTATAGTACGTAGTGAGCTCATAAAATAGTAAGTAATAGGCACGCTGATTTCCGCACCACCCTCTGAGGTACAGCGTATAGCGCGTAACTTTTTTTATGTGGAAGTTTCCCCAGTAGGCATATCATAACACTTATGTATGTTTATTTTCGTTTTTTGTGAAGCAAGAGTAATGTTTCTTGTTTTTGTTTGAGAGTGACGACCTGTAACTTTTAACAATTGAAGAAGGTATGTTTCTGCTCTTCATCATTGGTTATCAGTTTGTTGTATTCCTCCATCAGTCGTACACCTCTTTCCGCAATGTCGTTTACCACTTTGAGTCCATATGCCCAGCTGATTCAGGATTTATTGATGCTCGTTTGCTCGGTTTTGAGTCAACTGGTTTCTGCAGAGCATGCTTCATTTTGTTTTTTGTCTCATGCGAAACAGCTGAATCAAAAATGCAAGCGCCACAAGCTCCTCAGAGAGGTACACAAATGTCTCAAAAACTTATTGAGTGCAGCACTTGCAATTTTGTCATCCTTTTGCTTGTAGAGCTGCAGACTTTGCACAAAATGCAAATCTGAACGGGGGGCGCATGAGGGTATGGGTGCCAGGTACCACGATCTGATGTATATCGCAGCTGAAAAGCAGCAAACATCTCTCAGTCTTTTTCCTCTCTCTCAGTTAGTTTAAACTGAGATTTAAACATCCAAATTTTAATGCAGTAAATTAGCTTGCCCATCCATCGTGCTCTGTGATAAACTCCGGGTGCTTTAAAGCTGATTCCTGACTTGGGGGCACTACCGATGAAAATGAGCGTTAGCTCGAGCAATTCCTTGTAGTCATCACGAGGCTGCTGTTCATCAAGCTGAGCTTGAGCAAATTGAATGAGTTCTTCAGCATCTGAGATTTTCTCTGCAATGTTAGGGTCATCTGTTGCTGTTTGGTAATGTTCTTGTCAATTTCCACCCACTTTGCTTTGAATCTCTTAAACAGTTGTATGTCAGGGCCACTAGAAGATGGCAAGGAGACAGAAACTGCAGCTTCTAACACTATTTCGAAAATATGATGTCGGCAAGCCAGCCACAGCATATCTTTATCCAATCTTTGCTCTAGTAACATACAAGCACCACTCTTAGAACCTGTGTTGGAGGCAGTGGTGTCAAAACACATGCCCTTCACTTGGTCAGATATATTCCACTCCATACTAACTGATGGACAGCATTTGCAATGTTTTGACCAGTTCCTCTGGCAAGTTTGGGAATACCAAGAAGCTGATCAACTCCTTGGCCGGAAATTAGAACTGGCAGTCGATCAACATTTCATGACCAGTAATATCTTCCAGTAGTTTGCCGTCCCAATGTATTTGGAGAGGGCAATTGTTTCGAAATCCTGCTTCAAATTTTCTGCCATTGTCTTGCGGTTCCTTGTCTTGCTCTCCGTATCGATGAATAGCTAACACTGTATTCTTCAGGGTTTTGCCCAAGAGCATTGATTGTTGGGATCAAGATTTCCGAAGCAGCTCTATCACTTACTTTTGCAGCATCAAGAGATACAAGCATTGAAGAATCCATAAGCTTTGCACTCTTAGACTTTGATCTACTTTGTCTCGAAGTTGATGGCTGCTGAGGGTCAGCAACAAATTCTTCTTCTGATTTTGAACTATCTTCATTCAAACTGAAGGACTTGAACTTGAGAGCACTGCTGCTTCGAAAACGGCTGTTTCCTCTCTTTTCTTTTCAAGCAATGTTTCCTTTTCTCTAGCAATCTCTTCCATTTGTGAAAAAACTTTATCCACTCCAGACATTTTGCCTTTTCTTCCTTTTTGTCGTTGCAGCATCAAAAACTCACGATCTTCATCTATCTTTATCATGTCAAGAGCACTTGCATGTGCAATGTCAAACAGATCTTGCAAGTCATTTTGCCAGCTCTCTTGTTTTTGAAGTAGTGCAGGTGATTGCTTCTTATTATTTCTGTTCTTCTTTAGTTTCTCCCACTCGTTGAAAAGTTTCTTTACTCTCTCCACGACATGACATTTCAACACTGTTGGGATGCGTGCCTTTTCCCACACATCCATAACATCTCTACAGTCAACAAAGCCGCTGTTTTCACCTGTTGCTTTTTATTGATCTTGTAGTTCATAAACAATGCTAATGTTTCCCTTTTAGATGGAAGCTGGGTTCTTTGAAGGACTCTATAGGATGTCCTATGAGCCAAACAACTGTTTTGTGACGCGTATGCCGCTCCATGAGTGCAACTCAGCAACTGCTATACAACCACTCTCAGCGAAGGCAGCAAAGATACTGAGTCAGTGACGCCGCACTTACACTGACGCGGCCGCCACAGTGACGTCACAGCAAAGAAATGATTCTAGAATGTTCGGCCACGGCGTCTATAGCAATGAAAGGGATGAGAAGGTTTACGGAAAGAGGTTCAGAGTCTGTTATGACTGCTATATGTTGCGACTACCATTTTTGATGAAATCTGCAAAATAAATAAATGTACAATAAATACAAACTGAAAAATAACAATATACAAAATGTTCAATGGATGGTAGCAACCTCTAAAATGTCTTCAATTGTGCTGAAATTTTGCATGTTCAGTTTTTACACTAAATTAATAAAATTAGAGGGTGTCTTCAAGTTTTTGAAATGATAAGTTATTTGCATCACCTAATATATATATATATATATATATATATATATATATATATATATATATATATATTTATATATATATATATATATATATATATATATATATATATGTGTTTAAAATAGCTCCCACCAACCGGGATCGAAGCCTGTTGGATCTCTGACAAAAAGAAGTCGCGGGTTCGAATCTTGGTGGGGGGCGCTATTTTGCATATGTAAATTGCGCGTGATCTTGCGTATATTATATAATTATTTCTCTCTCTCTCTCTCTCTCTCTGTATATATATATATATATATATATATATATATATATATATATATTATCTCACATGCTACTACAATACAGATATATATATATATATATATAATATATATATATATATATATATATACACACAGTAGCTGCATATACAGGGAGCTCGAAAACTCACTGCGCATCACGACCATACACGAATGGTGACGGTTTAGGGAGTAGCTTTCCGATCACCCTATGCATATACATACATACTGTCGGTATTGTCTAAGCATTTTACCTCACTGCTTCTAATATTTACTCTATCCACTGTTCATTATTCCTTTCTATACCGTTAAATACACTTCTTTATCTTTAGCCATTGTTATTCATGCATTTAGGTACTCCTCTCGTATCTATGGACACGCAGCTCTGAGGAATTGAACATAACAATATTATACTTGGTCTGTGATCAACTTTCTTTAGCATTTATTTCACATTATTTCACTAACATGGAGACATTTTCTTGATTACTCAAATCAAGAAATGAAATCTTTTGTGTTTTTTTTCTTTTTTGGCTTGTCTCATCATTTTTTTTAATTATAGAATATTTTTTTTTTTACAAAATTGTGTTTCTCTAGTTTG
>JAJOZX010003921.1:170000-172500 GCA_023014485.1 Bathynomus jamesi
AAAATGCATATGTGGTAATTTTTCCTTATAAATTGGTGTGCCTCTCTTAAAATTTATCTTTCAATTTTTATTTTTTAATAATGTGACATATATATCAATTTGGCAGCATCTATTAAATCGATGTAAAAACTCCCTCTTGAGCTTGAATTGGTAGACTCCACTTACAATATTTATATTTATTTTTATTCTTATTCTTTTGTGACCTGTTCCATAAAAAAGCCATTTGAATTATATGGAAGGTCGGCCAAAGTGCTAAAAGTGTCTTTATATATATATATATATATATATATATATGTGTATATATATGTATATATATATATATATGTATGTATATGTATTTATGGTTTTTTTTTTTGCCTGTTTATTTCTTTATGATTATTTAGGCTGTGACATATATATCACTAAGGCACTATTTTGTAATTAATTTTTCTCAATTTATATTTATATTTATTTTTATTTCTTTATTCTTCTGTGACCATATAAATGTTGGCTCCTCCCACAATTTTTTTCTATGCTTACTATATATATGTATATATTTATATATATATATGTATATGTATATATATATATATGTATATATATGTGAATGTGTATGTATGTATGTTTATTTTTGTAACCTATATATTGCCTTGATCTGTCCTTTCACTCCAGTGTTCCTGAGGATGTCATTAGACGAAAGCGCTTGAGCACCCCTTTGTGTTTCTTTTTCCTTCGTGGTTTTATTCATCATAAATACTTTTCACGTGTCACTTCGTGAAATAATTTTTCATATATATATATATATATATATATATACAGGAGGGCCGTAAGTTTCCATACATAGGAAAAATAAACATTTTTTATGGACAACCCTTTTATTATTAATATATGCTCTACATGGTTGCCATTGTTTTGAAAACACATTTCAATACGTGTTCCCCACTGTTGATGAACACGCATTAGCCAGTTGACGTTATGCTTGTAATGGCGTTGGTGATACGTTCCTTTAGATGATTTATGTCTCGTATCTTTTCCTGATACACCATGGCCTTCAAGTGCCCCCAAAGATAGAAATCAAGGGGGGTGAGATCTGGGGATCTGGGAGGCACTCCACAGGACCACGCCGACCAATCCAAGCATCCGGAACTGCTGATCCAAATACCGACGCACGTGAAGACCATAATTTAAATTTTCCTATGTATGGAAACTTACGGCCCACCATCTATATATATATATATATATATATATATATAATATATATATATATATATATATATATATATATATATATATATATATATATATATATATATTATAAAGAGTTTATACTGTAATAACACAAAATACATGTACACCATTTTGACATAGATAAATGATAGGGGAAATATAATACATCCTTTGTATACTTTCTGTAGTCACATAGATATAGTGATACCAAATAAAGCATAGGAACAGCACGTTCAAGGGAATTTTATCAGAGGCTCTCTTGGTGGGTTTTAATAATAATTTATATATAGATATATATATATATATATATATAATATATATATATAGGGTGAACCAAATGTAGGTGGACAGTAAATGATAACGTTTATTTTGAGAATACATATTTCATTTTTTGTACTATAATACAAAATAAAATTTTAAATAAATTTAGTTATAATATTTAATATAATATAACACAAACACCATAGTTTAATGAACACCATAGTTATAATATAATATAACACAAACCGTATTCAACCTACTGTCCACCTACTTTTGGTTCACCGTGTATATATATATATATATGCTACAAGAAGGTCAGTAAAAGCTGAGTTAAACTCACTCCGAACGTTACTGCTCCTACTACTACTACTACTACAAATAATAATAATATAATAATAATAATAAATTATAATAATAATAATAATAATAATTTTCACGAGAGATTACTGTATAGCCAAAACCTTTTCTTCTTTTCGGTAAATGGCACTGTTCATCCAAATGAAGAAGAAAATGAGAAATTGGCTCTGGGCATTCTCCTCTCTAATCAGGCTTTTAAACCAACATTCATTTTAGACAGTTCAAAACAATCGTTAATTTTTGTAATTAATTATAGTATCATTTTCACAACTTTGTAAAAATGTAAATACAAATTGTTAAAACTTTTTAACTAATTTACAATAATTCAATTTTCGTTCCATATTCAGTACAGTGTTTTTTATAAAAGTTTAAATGATTCATTACTGATCAGTTTAAATTCTACAGGGTAGGCCATAAGTCCCAAGCGTTATAAATACAACGACAACCCATCTAGCGGAGCTCACACTGACGTAATCGATACTAGGGAAAATTTTTTGCGAGATGGTTAATATTTTGCAATTTGAATAATATCAATAAATATTTCTAAACTTATTATAAACTTTTTACTTTGTTTCATTTTTTTGTATTTCCGCTTTAATTATAACCGATTGGGACTTACGGGGCACCCTGTATAGTGTACACACATTATACGCAGTTGATGATATAAGTTGTACAA
>JAJOZX010003921.1:175000-192500 GCA_023014485.1 Bathynomus jamesi
ATTTTCTTACTTTTCTCTCTCTTGTCTGGACAGTGAACTAAAAAGAGTAAAAAAAAAAACAAAAAAAACAGAGAAAACATTGTTTTAGTTCAACTTTCTTGCAGACTCTGCCTAAAGCTACCAGGAACTACGGTTGGCCACGAACAAACATCAAAAGAAGGCAGTTGGAGGGAGGGAAAACTACAGGAGTTTGAGGAAGCCTAAATGCACACGCACACACACAAACGCGCACACACACACGCACACACACATAACCTCTATTCAATCCGTTTAAAAACCCCATTTTTACCTCTACTTTATACTCAACTCCGGTCTCAACAAATAAAAAATATGAAAGATAACGTATCACTCTATCTTTGAGTTTAAACTTTTTCATTCGTGCATTTTCATTTCGGAGTGTCGTTACTGCACTGTTTTTTCTTCTGTATGGATAGGCTATTATTCTAATTAGCAATTAGCATTAATATATATATATATATATATATATATATATATGGTGATTCAAAAAATTTTAACACTTATATGTGTTTCTACCCCCATATCAGGGTCAGCATTTTTTTAGTCACCCTGTATATATATTATATATAATATATATATATATATATATATATATATGCAAGTAGTTTTAACAGTAAGTAAAATAATGGCGGCCCCGATCTAAGCCGATATCAGTCTAAAGACTCATTGAAGCATCTCTGTAAAAATATTTGAACGGGAGGGAAAATTATTCCACTTTATTCAATCGCATCTGGGAAGTTTTGGCCTAAAATGATCCCGTGTGTTTGCTTAAAAGTCAGCGAACCGAAGCGGACTTTAGCTTCGATGAAGTTTCAAAATTAATTTACATGAATTACGTTATATATATATATATATATATATATATATATATTCCTTTATTTATTGAAGCTTGTACAGACAGTATAATACGCTGATAACGCGGCGTTTAATAATGCGGTACGCGAATAACAGCGCAGAAAAAAAATATTGTACAATTATTTTGATTACGCGTGTGAAGACGCAAATAACGCGATATATTTTTTAAGTTAAACGGACAAAATTTAATCCAGGCACCCAGTAACCGCGGGTAGAAGCGAGCCGAAAGATTGAGGCGGCTGAGTGACATGTTATGTGATGTGGCGTTGTTCACTATTATATTTAATTTTATATGCATTTACGTGTCTGTTTTGTGTTTATTATTAAACTTTATTTACAGTTTAATACACTTCATTACATTACTCTAATACTTTATGAAAAAGTCGCATATTTTTGGGGGACTGGAACCTAACCTAATTTTTTTTATAAAATCTCCAACAATAGATAACGCGGACCAACCGCGGTATCGCGTGGGTCTTTCGGTAAGTAACCCGCATTATTAGCGTATTCTAATGTATCTAGGACTACGTCGTGGTCTTGTCGCGACACCATTCCCGTTTGATCAGCGTATTTAAGCGACGTTTAGTCTGTTCACTAGTTGAATATATGCCCCCCCCCCTATCACTTCATATTCAGATGATATAGCGACCTTTAGACGACTCGAATCCCACGTAAAGCCGTAGGTCCCCTCCGTCATATGACCCCTGTCGCTACGAAGGAAGTTAAACAACCTTAAACATTATTATAATTATTATCGTATACATGGCGATAGTGTCAATAGTTACAAAATTATAAATATCGGGTAAAACACGAATTCCCAAAATACAGTTAAAAAAAGATAAGATTCTTGACCACTTCATAAAGTGGTTTCGCGCAAAGTTTATATAATTGAAGTCGTAATGGAACCAAAGTTGATGTCAAATATTTAGAGATTGCAGAAAGTGTCATGGCGAAAGAAAAATATTGACATCCTTTACAATTTTTTCACGGTTTTTGCGTGATTTTGTAAATTCTTCGATTTCTTCGAACTGTTTTTAAAAAGTCGAAGCGAAAATCGTTTTCGATAAACTTATTTACAGTAAGAATTATTCAAAGCCAAAGAACGTTATTATAAATAATGGCTTTGAACCTTATCTACACACATTATGCATATATATATAGGGTGATTTTTTTTTTTAAGAACACGACACTTTAAAAGGTTTGTTTTTTTTATTAACTGAAATAAAAGCATGGAATTT
This sequence comes from Bathynomus jamesi, assembly GCA_023014485.1. Lineage (NCBI taxonomy): Eukaryota > Metazoa > Arthropoda > Malacostraca > Isopoda > Cirolanidae > Bathynomus > Bathynomus jamesi. The sequence goes on from JAJOZX010003921.1 coordinate 177,112, forward strand.
TTACTGTACTTTCTCTACACACGGGGAATTAATCCCCTTAGTGCAAAACACGCTCTATGTGACGTTCTCTCAGCTCATTAACTCTGCACACGAGCAACAAAATTTTACAGTACTCTGAAATTTTTAGATATGTGACGTTTTAAAAGAGTTTTTTTTATATATTTTATTAACTGAAATGAAAACGCGAGATATTTTTTTAAAAATTTGTACGATATTACAATCATTTTTCATTAAGAGTTGCAAAACTTAACCATCTTAGCATCTTGCATCGTCAGACGTCACACTAATAATAATGAGGTGCTTCACTTCTTACACGATACTTTCGACGGAAGAGTCCTGTCTAGCAGATTTCCTGCGGTTTATGATAAAGGAATATCATGGCCATCAACATCACCAGATCTAAAGCCGCGTGACTTTTATCTGCGGAGTTATTTAAAAGATAAAAGTGCTTAAACACAATCCACGCACAATAGAAGAATCGAAAGTATCAAATGAACAAGAAATTCCTCAGATTTCAACACATACCCTTGTCCAGACTACCGAAAAATTTTGTTGTTCGTGCGCAAAGAATTAAAGAACTGAGAGGACATCACATAGATCATGTTTTGCACTAAGGAACTAACTTCCCCATGTGTAGAGAAGATAAAGTCAAAATTTCATGCTTTTATTTCAATTAATAAATGAAATACAAACCATTTAAAGTGTCAGACGTTTAAAAAAAAAAACCTATATATATATATATATACACACACACACGCGTAGTATATATATGTAAAGAGATGTAAATCTGAGGGTAAGGGAAGGAATGCAATCTCTACTTTTAAGTAAACAAGAAGATTAAAGGATAAAATCGAGACTGATTGGGCCAAAAACACATAAAAAATTTATTCAGTATTTTTTTACTCCAGATTTTAGCTTTCATCCCAATTTTGTTTGTTGCATTTCCGCTGTAATGCACCCATAATACTTTGTTTTTGCATATATATATATATATATCTTTTTTACAGGCAATGTCTAAAATCAGGCAATTTATAAATTGACTGAAGTTTTAGGCAATATGTTAAATTGTGATACATACAAAACCTAACCTAACCTAACCTAACCTTTCTGGTAATGCTGTATATGCATGCCCACTTGTATTTCCTAATATGTTGCCTAAAAATTCATTAGGTTAGGTTAGGTTAGGTTTTGTCTGTGTCACAATTTGATACATTGCCTAAAATTTCAGTAAATTTATAAATTACCTGATTTTAGACATTGACTGTAACACACACACACACACACACACACACACACACACACACACACACACATATACATATATATATATACACACGGTTATTAGTATAAAAACATAATATATTATATAGCCTTATATGTACCAGAAAATTAACTTCTTGTACAGGTGCGTTTAGTTTCATCTGAGCAATAACAAAAATTCTGTTAACGCTTTTTAGGTAATCATATTATGATGGATCGAACCCTTTCTTAAAAGGTTATTGAATATTTAATGCGAATTCCTCATCATGTGATTCGAGTTAAGGATTCATTTAGAAAAAAAAAAACGTGTTCACTAAACCTCCGTTTTTTACATTCTATTGCTCTTAAGTGAAAATATTGCAGGAAATCATTCCTTCTTCAAGAGAAATTCAATTTTAAAGATCTTGTTTAATAAGTGCTGCTTTTTTAGCGAGATTTATCTTTTGTAATAGCGAATTAATGGGTTTTAATCAGTTAGGTTTAAATTGTGGGGATGATTTGAATTATTTTAGGTTTTTGTTTTATGAAGTTTGGTGGATATACTTCACTAGAAGCAAAGTGGTTTTTTTTATAATGTTTAAAATTCGCGGGTTTTTAGTAAATATATTTTTACAATTAAATCATTTTTATTATTAATATGACTATATTTTGTGGTCTTTGCTATTAACCCTTTAGCGCGCAGTGTTAACTTTACTGAGTTTGTTGCGGCTAACGCCAGACGATTTTTCTCAGTCTTGGAAAAGACCTCTGCGCAGTAAAGGGCTAATAATGTTTTCTACAAAAAATTAATTTGTAAAAAATAAATTTCTTTGAATTCTTAAAAATTTCCTTTCCATAAAAGTAAAAAAAAACACCCCCCTCACTCGAAGCCCTGAAAACTATACAGTGCGCGCGCAGAATTCTAAGTTTAGAGATTATAGTAATCAGCGAGGCACAGTACTCAGACCAAACTAACGCGACTCATTACGTTAACTCTCGGATTACTGTAGTATTAATCAACACCAACAGGAGTCGAACCCCAAAGCTCAGCGTCTTCACTTCGTTTATAGGGAAACGGTCTTACCCATTGAGCGAAGGGCGCTGCGCGTCTTGATAAGATATTGCAAAATTTTCTTAAAATTAATAACTTACGTACAACATTCTATAAAGGTTGTTGGTCTCATAGGATAAAAATGATATCTTAAAGGTCTAAAAATTTAAGTTCAGAATTGTAAATATTTTATTTATTTACATTTACTTTTTAGTTTAATTTTTCACTCAATATATATGTTTCGAGTCTATCGTTTTCCTAATACTACTACTACTGCTACTACTACTACTACTACTAATAATAATAATAATAATAATAATAATAATAATAAATTTTCTAAGGTTATAAATATAACTATACAGTGTTATTATTATTATTATTATTATTATTATTATTATTATTATTATTATTATTATTGTAATCAAGTAATTTTTTATTAAGTATTTTCGAATCGTCAATCAGTGCTTGTTTAACCTGAATTTTATTCCCAAAATCATTTTGTAATTTGAAAGAAAAGAAAAAAAACCATTTTTTTGGCTCCCATTCACTTTATATTATATTGACTAGTTATTGCGAGAAAATAACGAAATAGGTAATATTAAAGCTATTAATAGCGAAATTATACATATATGTTCAGGGAATATGCGTAACTAGGGATTTCACGAAATCCCTAAAATGTTCAGGGATTTCATGTAAGGTTAATTCGTGATATTTTCGTTAGTTTTAACGAAAATATTACGACTTAACCTAACTAATCGTCAAGGGTGTACAATTGACCTAACCGGGCATTTAATTCATTCCCGTCGGTTTAACGAAAATATTACGACTTAACCTTACATGAAATCCCTGAACATTTTAAGGATTTCATGAAATCCCTAGTTACACAGATTCCCTGTAACATATGTACACCGTGTGTATGTATATATATATATGTATATATATATATATATATATATGAATAAAACCACGAAGGAAAGGACACACAGAATGGTGCTCAAGCGCTTTCGTCTAATGACATATATATAATAAAATATAATATAATAAGCTGATTGATTAAACTTCAATGAAACAAGTAAGTATTTTCTCAACCGTACGTAACTGCATAGAAGTATTATCACTTCTCGTGAAAGTAAAATGGTCATCATGATTCAAATATTGGTTATTGCCTTGACGCCAAGACATTGCATGACGTTAGTGTCCAATGAATCGTATGAAATTCATGTAATGAATATTATATCGGATGATAAAGTAAATTTGTTTATTTTCCTTTTTATATAAAACTTGAAATGGAACAGAAAACTTTTAAACTTGAAGAAACTGATCACATAACTTCTAAGTAACAATAAAAGTTTCGTAATGAAAGATTTCGTTTTCAAGCTCCGTACGATACGCGTTGGGGGAGAGGAAAGAGCATATGGTGTTATAGCCAATGAAAATAGTAAATGCTCGCTAATAACTTATTCATTTTTAGGAAGAGATCTCCTCGTAAAGAAAGACAGAGTTTAAAGAAAACAATAATAAAGAAAAGTTTAATAGTAACTTGTCAGAACTTTGGAGACCTTTTGAATGTAGCTTTGAAACTCGCATTGCTAAACTTGACTTCTTCTTTTTTCTTTTTTTTTTATATACTATAAAGTTGAATTGGACTATTTGAGTTTTTGGAAATTTTATGAGGTGTTATTGTACGAATCGTCGTCTGTGAACGTTACTGGAAATTATGACCTAATTTCTTGTTTATTAAGTTTATCTCGAGTATTTTTATAATGTTTTGCAAGGTCATAAAGAATGCCAGCTTGCGTTTAAGAAATTACGGCTGGTTGTAATTGGTCTTTATGTATTATAAACTTAGGGAGTCGTTTAAATGTATGAATCTAATAAACAGTTTGTGATTTAAGTTTCTGAGTTACAACATTATAGATTTAAGCACTACTAAAGAATAATGAATATCAACCAGTAATATGTTACTGTTCTGTGAACTGTAAAATTCAGATTTTTTTACATAAATAAATACCACAATTTAGGGAGGAAGGGGGGGGGGGGAGATTGTAAAGGATATGATATTATTTCATGGAAATAACTTTATTTTTACTAATGTTTAGTAAATTTTTTTTTTACACGCTTATGTTAATATACGATTTAGTGTAAATACTTTAAACGTTATACTTTCAGCTAAGCAAAACTAATTATTATTATGTTTGAGGCGACAAACTTTGAATACTTTATTTGATCAGTTTTTAACACAGTATTCTAATTTTAATATTTAATTCGTGAAACTATTAAGTTTCTTTAAGTTTAAATGTTATTAATGAAATTAATTCGTAATTATTTCAGTTTAAATTAATTATTTATAAAATATATTTTTTATTCTATTTCAGATATATCCAGCGGGGTTTCACAGCCACGGCAGTACTCAAATAGTAAGGAAATTTGCATACATTTATTATTATTATTATTATTATTATTATTATTATTATTATAGTAATATTACTATTAGTATCAATAGTAGTGTTATTCTTTTGATAATAGCGTAACATGTTAAGAATTTTTCTCTTATTTTTAATTAACAGTGTAACTTAATATTTGGAATATCTATGCAATTATTATTATTATTATTATTATTATTATTATTATTATTATTATTAAAAATTATTAAAACAAATTTTACGAGATAATCTTAGGGATTTATGCGCCATATTTCATTAAAAAAGTATAAATTGTTTTTTAAATGCATTATTTCATAATTTTATAATAATTATATACCAAAAAAATATAATGATTTAAAAAAATTATCATTGCCAAGTAGAACAATAAACTTTTAGCCCCAAAATCTCACCTATTTATAAGGCAACTCTATTAGACAAACGTTAAAATATATGTATAGCCACGCACGTATTCATCTAATCCGCGTAAGCTAACCATAGTACGTGTCTCACTTTTGAAGAAATAAGTCCCGTAACGAAGCGTATTAAACGCATTATTTACTAACCCAATTGTAATAATAAGTAACGGATTTAAGTATTAAGTTTTGTAAGCGTCGATTTATCCAAGCGAGGCGAGACGCTCTAAAAACTTAAATTGGGGAATACTAATGGCTGTTTTCGCCCAGTCGAAGCAACTGGTTGCCATATACATACAAAGGACGCAAAATATATTCTGAAGGAGAAAAGAGACTGAGAGAAAAGCAGTTCTTTCAATAACTGTTCTCATATACTTCATGAAGTGGTTTTTCTTACTGCAGTTACCGCAGAGAATCAATTTCTCCTTTCTCTGGTGGATTTTATGGAGTATATATATATATATATATATATATATAATATATAATATATATATATATATATTATAATATATATATATACAGGGTGCGGCATAAGTCGCTTTACCGAGAATAATGAAATCACCTTGTGAAGAATAACATACCGAGAAAAACAATTTTTATATTTGGCAGCACTGATTAAATAATAACTATTATTCTTCACAAGGTGATTTCATTATTCACGGTAAATCGACTTATGACCCACACGGTATATGTACTGTAGATACACTTATTTTAATTATTTTTTAATTGTGTATAATGATAATGTTTTTTTTTACTAGTTAATAATTAATTTTATTTTTCTGCATTTTAATAGTCTGCTTTAATTTTAATAAAGAATAACTTAGTTACTGTAAGTGTAATAAGCGTAATTTCTATTTAGAGTTATTTCTTATTAATATATTTCAATCATCTGATAATAAATTAGTTGGAAAAAAAAAAATATATATACCACTCCAAGAATAATTTTTTAAGATAAGGCAGTTTATCAAGTTCAAAGTTGGGCTTGTAGTTTACTACTACAACCAATACTAATACTACTAATATTAATACTACTACTAATAATAATAATAATTCATAGTTATTAATTCATTAATTTAATTTGATGAAACTCAAAATTTTCGTTGTGAGCCAAAAAGATGTAATTTAGCGTCCACTTCACATACGTATCTATAACCATATATATATATATATATATATATATATATATATATATATATATATATATATACATATCGTATACTAAATGAGATGGACGTGTGCACTCAAAACGGGAATTACAAATCATTTGCATATTTACGACACAGTTCGAACCGTGAAGTAAAGTTAATAGTTTTGTAAGCTTTTGTTGCAAGACCCTTTCTTAATTAATATTTTAATTTATTTCGTTAATATTTCTCATTCTTTTAGATATTATTTATGTTTAGATTTAGATTTAGATATTATTTAGATATTATTATTATTATTTCCGTTTAGATTTCGACTTGGATATAATTTAGATATTATTATTTACGCTAAGATTTAGATATTATTATTATTTACGTTTAGATTTAGATTTAGATATTATTTAAATATTATTATTTACGTTTAGATTTAGATTTAGATATTTAAATATTATTATTTACGTTTAGATTTAGATTTAGATATTATTTAAATATTATTATTTACGTTTAGATTTAGATTTAGATATTATTTAAATATTATTATTTACGTTTAGATTTAGATTTAGATATTATTTAAATATTATTATTTACGTTTAGATTTAGATTTAGATATTATTTAAATATTATTATTTACGTTTAGATTTAAATATTATTTAGATATTATTTATTTCGGTAGTATTTCTCTTTCTTTAGATATTTAGATTTAAATTATTTAGATATTAAATTATTTAGATATTATCATTTAGATTTAGATTTACATTTACATTTACTCTCAAAATAAAACCTTCTAAATTTAGAACTTATAACTTCTTTTTGAAGATGTAGTCTAGGGAAAGGTTTTCCTTCTTTTGGGTATCAAAGCTTCTTGTTAGAAGATACAGTAGAATAATTCCTTTTAATGATGCATAACTTCTTTAGATAGAAGAAATGGTCTTCAAAACTTCTTTTTTGAGTGATTTGAGACAATAGAAGATAATATTTCTATGTAGAGAAGGTTGTGGGAAGGCTTTGTTTTCTGTGTAGATATTATTATTATTTACATTTAGATGTTAGATGTTATTATTATTATTTATATATTATTATTTATTACGGTAATATTTCTCGTTTTTTTAGATATTAGTATTTATTTCGGTGCCATTTCTCTTTCTTTGAGATACTATTATTTAATTCACTGCATATATTTCTTTTGACTGTTTGTTATTTAGCGTGGTTGTGTTATAGAGATGCATGATCAACCTTTATCTTTTATATGAAACATTTGGCTCACTTCATCGAAAGTTTGAAATCCTTCTTAAAGTTATTTGATAAAGATAACATAAAAATAACATCCGAAACTCTTATTTCCCTACACGGAAGGGGCTGGCGTGAACTTCGAGAGTCACGTGATCCTGAGCAGTCACAGAGTAGGTTGCCGGCCCAACTGCAACCGCGGTGGCGGTAGAAATCGAACTTGGTCTTTCATAGCTCAAGTCCAATTTTCAACCAAGCAAGCCGCGGGAGCTCTTAAGATTACGTGAAATGTGAGAATTGTTTCTAATCCTATTCAGACTTTATGAGTTAAATGTCTTGTCCCAAATTCTCCATCTGAGATAGACTTACTTCTTACTTTTTTGTATCGCCATTTGACACATTTTAAACACAAGGTGAGGAGAACCAACATAATAATAATAATAATAATATCACGAGAGCCAAACTGGCACAGCTCTCAGGCCAGGTTAATGTGGTCCATTGCGTTAAGTCCTGAATTATTATTATTACTAGTACCATCGGGAGCTGAATCCACGGCCTCAATGTTTTCACTTCGTTCTTGGGGGAACGATGTTACCCACTGAGCCCCAAACGCTGGTTAAGAACCAAGCTACCGCAATTAAAAATATTAAATCTGCTTCCGTTAATATATTTAATTATACTTTACTAAAAATGTTTGTTTTGAATGATTAACGATTCTAGTAGAGTGGCAAAGATTCCTTTAAACAAATGAATTAAGTCCACCCTCGGAATTGTAATTAAAAGAATGTATAAATATACTCATCAATGAAGAAGAACAGTATTCTTTCAACGGATTATATCACTTAACGCATCTCTGTAAAGCTGTAATGATAAATGTAATGATACTCTTTTTCCAAAATCACATTTCATAAGTTTCCAGTTATTTCCCGTTATCCACAGTTATTGGATATTTCACTTTATAGCTCATTTTATCCCACTTTATATCCAATAACTGTGGATAGAGATATCCACAGTTATTGAATATCTCACAGTCATCTCACTTTTGAGCAGATAGTGACCATTTGCTTGTATAATTATCTGTTAATGTAATAGCATTCCTATTTAGGTCTCTCTTGCTTAACTCTTTAGCAGCCAACGGTACCACACTGATTTTGTTCTGACTAACGCCAGACGATTTTATTTAGTCTCAGGAAATTAATGGGTTAATATGTGCAAGTTTTCTATCGCGCACATCCTTTCCACGAATTTATTTCCACTCTTCTTTACAGGGTCGACCGAAAATGGCATGCCGCGTCGACTACGAACAGCTTATACGAACACACAACTACTTGAATTGGAAAAGGAGTTTCATTTCAACAAGTACCTTTGTCGCCCTCGAAGGATAGAGATTGCAGCCTCTTTGGATCTGACTGAACGGCAGGTTGGAGTCACTTCAGAATATTTCGATAAAAATAACTAAAATTAGAATTCAGATTACAATAGTTATATAGTTTGTATTTTTATATGATTATATCTACATATATATACTGTATATAATTTGTGGTGTATAAAAATGATAAAGAACTGCATTAGTTAACCTATCACTTTTCATTTTATTTTTCCCTATTTTAATAGAAATATTAAAATGCAGAATTAATATCAAAAGCAAATAATTTCTCGTAACTTGAAGAACACTTTTTTTTTGTCAGGTAAAAGTGTGGTTTCAGAACCGTCGAATGAAGCATAAACGCCAGGCAATGACGAAAGCGGAAGATGGAGAAAAGAAACCAACTGGAGACAGACGAAGAAATGATGAAACACTTAACAACAACAACAATAATAATAATAACAACACAAAATCAGCTCCATCGTCTCCTGACAGTCTTTGCAACGCGGATCTTAATGTTAAGAAAGAGGAAAGTGGAGACGGGATTAGTTTAACAAACCCCCATTCGAGTGTTTTAGGGCAGGGAGTTTCAGAGTCATTGGTTTCAGGACCGCTTTCTATAACTCAGTCCAACCATCTTGATACAAAAGTAAAAGAAGAAGGTGGTCTTTGTTTCCAAGCTGGGACATTTGCTAGTGAAGCAACAAGTAGGAAGGAGAGTATGAGTCCAGATACTGGAGCTCTTCACACTCCTCCAGCGGGAAGGAATACCCCTCCACTAACGCCTTCTGGCCCAACCAGCACTTCGTCACCTGCCCATTCGAATCGAGTAGTTCCTGGATCTCCTGCAATGACGTCGCCTGCTTTGAGTCTCGCCAGTCCTCGGCCTCCGACCACCGTCACTACAACTACCTTCGCAAACCAAATGTATTCTGGTAACATCGGTGTTACAATGGCAGGTGCAGGTGGAGGCCGTGGAAGTGGAAGACAAAATGCTTTTACTCAGCTATCCACGGAGAGCAAAGGTCGTGGCATTCCCTCTGTTGGCCAAACTGGAACATACCAGTGTGCAGCTTACACTAGAGGAACCAACTGGCCATCTGGAGCGATGGATCAGTATCGAACGATGGGTGCAAGAGGAACGCCTCCTCAGTTTGTAGGTAATGCATCTCCAAGATTAACAAACCCGTATGCTTATGACTATAACAGTGTTTCTCAGCAACAACAACAACAGCAACAACAGCAGCAGCATCAAAGAACTACTAACCATGCTATGTATAATAATGGTTATAACATGGATAATTATGGTTACAATCGTCATTTCTACAACAACAATATGGTTTGTGGAGATGGATATTCTCATGGATATGGTAGCATGTATCCTACTGGAAACGCAGTTTATGGTTGCAATCAAAACGATGCCCATCAGTATTATGAACAATATCCTATACCGGGGTACGATCAAGGAGATAAGAGCCTAATGCCAAACAGTACTGCGACGCAAAACTCGGTTCAGCAAAACGTTGGACATGGTAATCCAATGGGTTCAAATAGTGTATCTTATTTTAACAGTGGACAGTGTGCTGAGGGACTTACTCCGATATATCAGGACCATTTCCAAGGGCAAACCCAAAGTCATGGACAAGAAGTGAATTTTGGATACAACTTTTTTGACCAAACTTCAGGAAACGTGAGTGAGGGAGGTGGAGAAGTAGTGAACGGAAGTGGAAGTACGTCAGTTAGTGCACCAAGTGAAAATAGCAATTCCTCAGATTTTAATTTTTTATCAAACTTAGCAAATGATTTTGCCCCAGAATATTATCAGCTAAGCTGAATACGTTTAAATGTTTAAAATATAAGTTTCAACTGAAGGGTTTTTATCACTAGCTTAATTTTATTTGTGTGATTTGAGCACAAACACTGGAACTTGGAAACATTCCCTTTATATATATATATATATATATATATATATAATATATATATAATATATATATATATATAATATATATATATATATATATATATATATATATATAATATATACGAATATTACATGAAATAAGCAATACAAGTAAAATAATACATCTGAACGTTGTAAAATGAATGAAGTACCAAATAGTGATATTTTTAAACATACCATTTACATTATCAAATATTGTAATATAAATTTATGTCAATAGAATATTTAGGCATTTTTCTTAAGGATAGCTATAATAATTAAAAGGGTTAGAAAGATGAGTACTTATATATATATATATATATATAATATATATATATATATATAATATATATATATATATATATATATATATATAAACAGTGTTAGTATGCTACGCCCTATTGTACATTTTGTATAAACTAATGATTAGAGCAATACTATATTAATATAATTTCTATAGTTTGAGAAAAACAAACCAAATATTCATTCCATTTTTAACATTTATTCCATTTGATTTATGTTTCAGTATAATATTATTTATGGTAAACTTACACCTGCTTTGTTTATGTTAAGTTTAGTCACTCATTAAGAAGAGAAAACACAAATTTATAATGATGCGTGTTTTAGGGGTTGTCTTCTATCTTCACGCGACTGAAGAAACCTATATATACAGCTTTACTCGGGATCCGAACCACCTAAAGGTCACTACATCATCTGAATGCGGATGACTGTCACACATCCAACTACTGAATAGACCCCACGTCGCTTTACCTCGCTGATCTAACGGGAAGCGGTGTTGTGACTTGGCCACGACGTAACCCGAATTCATAATGAAAATATCGTCAAGTATAATGATAAAATAAATACATACGAGTATTATTCTGATGAAAAAAAATCATCATGGCGGATAAAAATCGTGATAAATATACTGTATGTACATTTAAAATAATGAAAAGGTAATGAATATTACATATTTTAGTTGCTAAAGAAAGTTTTATGATGAATTGCAGTCACTCGTTAATATTGAAATTCTGCTTTTCTCACCAACTTGAACTCCAATCTTGAAAGAAAAATTGTTGAACACATCCAGTAATTCACTATTTTATTGATTGCTCTGTAGATTCGTAAAAATTACAGTGAAATAAAGCTTTCTTACAGGAGATAAAAACCACAATAAAATAGACTTAACGAAATTAAGGTGCCAAAGCTGTTGATAAAATGCACGATATTCATCAGGTACAAAGAGTTGATCAAAAACTTGTTCACCTTATAAGAGAAAAACCACAACGGACGCGGGGGTTTAACCAATACTTTGAAGCTGCAAGTAACCACAAACCAACGGTGTTCCTAACTACCACCCGCATAAACAAGCACCCCCTCATGTAGAGAGGTGAGGACAAGGGTAACTTTACTTTCTCGTGTGCTAGGTAGGAACACCGTTGGATTGTGGTTACTAGCATCTTCAAAATAGTGTTCACCTTAATTTTATTAAATTAATCCACTTTTATTGTGTCATTTATCCCCTACTGATTTACACTTCTCTTAACTGAGAAACGTATAAATTAGTGCTTTCTTAAATGCAAGATGTGACCTTTAAAGGTAAGCTTAAATATATTCCAAACGCTGCAGCTTCCATTATCGACGACTGATAAAATCGACTCGAGGTTGTAATAGCAAATGAATGTGATATTAATACATTCCATGAACAAATAAATGTTATTAATTATTTAGGGATTATATCTATGTTAATTTAATTACAAGAGACTAGGCCTCTATGTTTATTCTCAGGTATACGTTATTTTATACAGACCCTAGTAAATTTTGAACACTCTCTTAGGCAGTATCATATATATATATATATATATATATATATATATATATATATATATATATATATATATATATATATATATATATGTCTCTCAGACAGTACATTATATACATATATGTACACATTAATTACTCAATAACTCTGTATACTTTTGTATTTCTAAATACGCTTCATGCTTGATGGATTTTTCTTATTTACAGTTTCTTTTGTATTAATCTCTGCACGAATGTTTAAACAAAACATATTAAAAGGGAAACTATTTTATTAAAGTATTGCAGTGGTTAAAGAGTACTGATAAACATTCAGGAGGGCCAGAAACTGGCACAGAACTCACGCCAGACTAATGCTACCCATTGCTCTAATTCATAGATTTTTTATTAACCAGCACCAGCGGGATTCGAACCCCCGACCTCAGTGTCTTTACTTCGTTTATAGGAAAGTGGCATTACCCACTGAGCTACGGTGTAACACCACTTAAAGAGTAGCAAATCATTTTCATTTTTAATACTTTCTTCCATGGATAAAATAGTTTTTGTAAAATTGTAATTGCTGCTGATTTAACAAAGGATTAAAAGGGATTAACTGTGTTCATACATAAAGATTATTGTAATTGATTTTGTGATTCATGTAATACTCTTTATATATATATATATATATATTATAGCATTCAAAAATTCCTGTTTTACAGCACTTTTTCTTTTACAGAAAAAATGAAAATTTAATAATTTCATTATTGCTAGTAATTTACAATCTATATATTAAAGTAAAATTTAATTGTTATAAAATTAAATTTATAGTGATTGTACTTATTCATATATATTTTATATATTAATTGAATATAATTAATATATGTAAAATGTATTTCAGCAATAATTTAAAAAAAAAACATGTTGTTACATACTTAAAAAACGTGAAAAAAAAACCTGTAAATTTGTATAACATCAAATGAAAAGTAATAAATTGTTTAATATGTTCAAAATTAATGCAAAAATTATCTGCCAGATGAACGAAAATTATATAAAAGCTATATTGGTGTAATATCAGTGTAAAATATGTCAGAACCTATATGGAAAGACTGTCCTTAAAAGATATAATATGTAAACAAAACCTTATTACGTATGACGTAAAAAAATACTATATTTTTTATTAATTTAATATATACATATTACAGGTAATTACCTTACTTTCTAAATTTTAGCAATGTAGGACTATTTTGTTTTACTGATTCTGATATACAATATGACGTTGTTATACGATTCTATGGTGTTAAAACTGTGAATATGGTAAATACATAATTTGGTAAATGTACAATACATTATCGTGTCATTTCATCCTGCAAATACTGTTTGTCGTGTGTACTTTAGAACGTAGGACTAAAGGACTAAATGTACTTTGAATATAAAGTCTTTAAAGGGTACTTTAGTAGGACGAAGTTACCTTGAGAATAAAGCAAAATGTTTTCTTTAATCCCTAGAAGCGTAGTCTATATTTTTCGTTTAGTTTCAGAGGACCCCACACTCGTCAAAGAAGAGAACGATTTTACCTCTTCTCCTTCTATTTTTTGAATTACTGTCAATGTATTCTTAAAATAGTTCAATTTTTACAGAAAATATTTAGTCCTCTTTAGCTCTCCGTTGTAAAGTACGCACAAGTGGACAGTTTTTAGAGTAATCCTGTCTTTACAAGGTTGGGTTAAATTACCCTAACTAAAAACCAAATTATCATGGTCACATTAGAAGTAATAATAAATTTCTGGCAAGGAATTTTTGGTTTTTTATGCTTTAACAATTAAAAGGTTTCAGAAAGTATTATAAATAACATTATAAATTTATGTCACAATAATTATTATTATCATTATTATTATTATTATTATTATTAAAATAATAATAATTATAAATAATTTAATATTCGAATTGAAATACTATTGCAAAATTATCCACTTTTGTAGGATACATAGAACAAATATACTGAAGGTGTAATAAAAAACAATATACATATATATATATATATATATATATATATATACAAGTATGTTACGTGTTTGTGAAAGCCTTTAATTTATCATTTACTTAATTTATAAATAATTTTAAGTCAATTGTTTTATTTTTAAATCATATTAATTATTAATTTAAGATGACATATATATATATATATATATATATATATATATATATATATATATATATATATATTGTCCAAACTGTTTACATGAGCTTTACTTATAGAGAAGAAAAACCTATATTATAACGATAATAACGTTAACCTATTTATTAAATCGTACTCTATACACACGTAAATGGATTTTTCCTTTGTAAATACTATGATTTTTTTTCATAAAACTGTAAAAAAAAAATAAAAATAAAATAGAATGAATTTAAATATTTATGATTATTTTCCCCGCTGGTAAATTTCCCAAAATGTTTATATGTAAACTGTTCCAGAAATCAGATGCAATATAATATTTTAAATGTATATTTTTTCTTTACCCTGTTTTTTAGGAGAAGAATATTCAATATATGAAGAATGAAAGCGAAATTGTATTATTTTAGTATTAGCAAAATACAGAATTAGTAGAAGGGTTTTCTCTCGCCTTCCAAACTTATGATGACGAAACAGTTTTAACGTTTTTGAGACTTTTCATTTTTGTTTTATAATTGATAGATTTTTTTTGGTTAAATTTCTCTCGAGGACTCGTTTTTTTTCGAGTAATATTTTAAATAATATTTTAAGTTAAATTTTGTTAACTATTATCATTTTA
>JAJOZX010003921.1:197500-222500 GCA_023014485.1 Bathynomus jamesi
AATTATTCCATAAAGATACAGGTAAAACCATTTCAATTTTGTTTTTATAATAAGGTGGAGAAAACCAGGTAAATAAAGATTGATTGATTAGTCTTAATATATGCATAACTCATTTACCTTTACAAGGTATGTTTGGCATAAAAAGAAGAAATTAATTGAGATTTATAAAGAAAAATATATGAATTTATGCAATATATATATATATATATATATATATATAATATATATATATATATATATATATATATATATATATATATATATATATATATGACCCTTATATATATTTTTTACAGGTAATTACAGGTAATCACAGGTAATACCTATACAGTAAATATTGAGAATAAGTACTGTACATATGAAATATCATATTTTTTCTTTAAAATAAAGTGTTGGAAATACGCCGAAGCAGGACATTTTCAGTAAGAAGTACCATTGAGAGATAAAGTGGTTAGTTGTGCCAAAGAGACTTTCCTACGTATATTGTGCATCACGAAATAAAGTACAACATTTATTATCGTATTGCTACATCTAATAGTGTATTTCCTTATCTGGAATTATACAAACACGTAGATTAATTTCGAGTGTGTTATTCATCAGAAACAAGACCCTACTTAAGTTTTTCTTATCCTTTGAAATCACACAAATTTCCCGTTTAATCTTAATATAAAATTTGCTTTTAAATTATTGTAATAAATTCTATAAAGCTGACTTTTCATCAGGTCAACTATATATGAGTACAGTTACCTTGGATTTTGGTTCATTTTGTATACAACAAACTTAAAACTGTATGACTATGTTTGTGTATACTCTGAAACACTGTCCACAGTGTTTACTTTAGAACGAAGAGTAAAGGACTAAAGTACCTTTGCAAAACTTAAGTATTTCAAGAGTCGAAAATACACTTCCAAGGATTAAAAGAACTTTTCAATATGCTCTCGCTGTATTTTCAGCCTTTCCTTTACGCAGGAAGGAGGGACCAAGGGCAATACCCGCAAAGGGCAAGGGCAATGCCTACAAAGTATACTTTTTAACTACTTTATATTTGGTCTTATTTTTACTCTCTGTTCTAAAGTAGACACTGTAGTAATAAAAACCCACTCTAATAGACAGAGTTTATTTCCACAATAGTTTCGATGCCCACTGACATCCTCTTCGGTGGATACAGAAAAACGATTCGTTTTTCTGTATCCACCCGAAGAGGAAGAGGATGCCAGTGGGCATCGAAACTGTTGTGGAAATAAACTCTCTCTATTAGAGTGGGTTTTTATTATCATATTTTGACCTTCACGTAGAAAATAGTGAAGTTTTTTGCATTTAGACACTGTAGATATGATTTTATGGTGTACATACTGTACACATTCATACAGTCTTACGTTTGCTGTACACATATAGTAAACCAAAACCCAGGGTAACTGTGCTCATATATATATATATATATATATAGTTGACTTTATTAAGAGCCAGATTTACATAATTTATCATAAATTAAAAGTAAATTTTATGTTTGTATGGTAACCTTGCATAAAATGACTACACGAAAAGAAAGTGAGAGAGGGGCTGAAGGTGGTCCGGGGGGAAGTAGAAGAAGGGTAAATGAGAAAAGAAATTATATAAAACATTTGTTTACCAATAATCATAATTAAAAAAACTTGTTTAAGATTCGTAAGAAAAGAAGAAATTAAATAATGAACACAAACGGTTAAATGCGTATACGCATTTACATAAGCACCTTTCGATAGTTATAATGACTGTTCATGAATTATAATAATACACAACGTTCTTAAAACTTCACAGTAACGTTTTCACTGTTGGGTTATTATACTGTACCTTCGCTACTTTAAACCTTTAAAATGCTTATGCTATATAAATAATACAGAACGTAATATATATATATATATATATTCTCAAATTTGTTCAATATTATTCTCTAATTTTTTATCCTAACTTTTTAGTTTGTTTTTATTTGTTCTTTCTTTCAGTTTCCACGGTCCCACATACAACTGCAAAGATGATAGACAGGAGTCCCTCCCCCCACAAAATTCCAGCCAATCAGAGCGCTTCTTTAACACCACGACATCTGGTGTTCGGTTTTTTAACTGACAGTTCCTACGTTGCCAGAGGTGTTTTTTTTTTTTTTTCCCTCAGCGCTGAAGTTGGTTCTTTAGAAATATTTTCCTATTTCAGTATTTTTATTTATGTTTTATTCATTACTCTTTTCATGTACGTTGACTGCACATTATTATTATTACCTTCGGAGCATTTAATGCTTAAAAAGGTTTATCAGCCTTATCAACGTTACATCTCTTCGTAATACGTTTTTCATTAGCTTATTTCGTATTCTATTAACTGTTAAAATATGAGGAAAAAGATATCATTTGTGATTAATTAACACCCATAAACTTTTTTAAGTTTCTATTATATATTTAATGTTATTTATTGATATTTTCTGCTTCTTGTTTTCGGATATATATATATATATATATATATATATATATATATATATCCGTACATAAGCAGATAGATAAATTGATAGACAGATAGATAGATAGTTAAATTGAAATTATTCAATCGAAATGATAAAAACAACTTTATTTGAATTACGTTTTTCTTTTTATGATCTTTTTAATATTTAAATATAACGAATATCTTTAACAAGGTGTTCGGCAAATCCCTTAACACACAACCAAAGCCTACCAATATGTAAGTAGGTCCACGCCCGCAATATGACATGCAGTTAATTTCATGCAAATATTTTTGAAAACATTTTAAGCCAGTAAGAAATTAACATTTACTTTAAGGTCACGACACACATGGATTTTGAATGCAGCTTCACAAATTATGACTTTGGATTTGGAGCTCAAATTTTTGATGGCTGTTATTTTCTAAATTTACTGACTGACTGGCTTTTTCTCCATTGAACAAGCGTGTATAAAATTTTGGTCAAGCATGGTCTGACTAGATACAGTTAGGCTTTGGCACAACTTTATAACGGATGCTGTTACCTAGCCTAACCTACAGCTAACGTAGAATGATGCAATATTTCACATGATAATACAAAACATACAGCCACTAATATGCCTCAGAAGTTTTCAGCGCGTTATGGATAAAATACATTTCTGGATATCCATGTGTATGCATACAGAAGTTAGCTATCTGCACTTAATTAATCTGCAGCTATATACATGTGTACTAGCTATATGGTACTTGGAAATTATTTAAATACGAAATAAGAGCTACCAGGAATTAATCATAATAACTACTTAACAAATATACATACTTATTATAAATTAGCTGTTGCTACTAAAAATTATAGCGTAAGGTTTACTATCGGTCATATATTGTGGCGAATCACCATTTTAAATAATGCATTTTTATTTTCACTATTGGTAAACAGTTGGGGTCATATATAACTTCAATATATGAACGACAAAAAAGCTCAAGTGATAGTGATATCTAATTTATAATAGGTATGTATGTTTATTAATATAGTTTTTGTGAATTAATTCCTAGTAACTCTCATTTATACGAAGCAAAAAGGAAACATACAATTATTTATCTATTTTTCATCTAAATTTAGAAAACAGAAAATAGTTAAATAAATAAATGAAAGAAAATAGACATATGAAAAAGTCAGGGATATAATATGAAATTCATTTGATTTTAGCCGTTTTCTACGATGCGAAAGAAAACGAGACATTTATGAGAAACTAACGGAAAATGAATATTTTATAATATAATATATATATATATATATAATATATACACACACACACACATATATATATATATATTATATATATATATATATATATATATATGGAAAAACCTAAATTAAAACACGGATTAATAAGAGACATGATAATGAGAAAAAGGGTACTTTCCTGTTATCCGGACCCCAGACTTTTTGCCAGTTGCCAGACTTCAATTTTGACACAGAATATTTCGTTAAAACTAACGAAAATATCACGACATAAACCTAACCCTACCAACTAATTAGGTTAATTGAATACTGTTCTTTTATCACTAACAGTTAAATTAAACAGAAATTCTAAAATGGCCATTATACAACTGCTCAAAAATACTTTTACCACAACGGAAATTAAATTGGTGTACATACTATTATATGAACATTGCATACCATGACACATACATACATGTAGTATGTATACTGCAACCAACATGCTAAATAGTAAGGTATATTATGATGGGTAGTGTATATTATATCGAATAAAAAATTAAATATGTTGGTCTGTGCAGGTTGAGGGATGTTATAGCCTACTCGTAGACTTTCAGAAAACTAAAACGTTATATTTTGGGCATGTACTGGACCTTCAGATTTTCAAAAGTGCGTGTAATAATACAGTAATAATAATAATAATAATAATAATTAGAGACCGGAAGTTCAGGCAAAATGCCATAAATGCCCTTTTTTGCCTATTTTACTCATTTTTGGGTGAAAATGCTTTTTTTCGATATGAAGAGCCTAATTTGCCTATTCCATCTGTTTTGAATGAAGAGTTTCGGTTTTTTTTTTTTACCAAATTATCACTTTAAACTTCTAATGATTAATTGGCAACTCCACTTCTCCAGATGTCGTACATATGGCAGCACTGCATATTTGTTTTCAGTCACTGTTTGTTTGCATGAGTGAGCACGTGTGATAATGTCTAAAGTTAAAGCATCTTCTTCTAAGAAACTAAATGATTATGTTCAGCAATTTGGGAGCAGTGTGTTCTCCACTGACGGCTCTATATTATTCTGTAAAGCTTGTGAAAAGGCAGTAAATTCAGAGAAGAAATACTTCGTGATCCAACATATAGAGACAGCTAAACATAAAAGTGCGCTGACAAACGGAAGCTTGGAGGAGAGCAGTCATGCCTACTTATTAACTACGTTGCTGGCTCCAGCCGTAAGTCACAATTTTCAATGGACTTGTGCAAAGCATTTGTTGATGCTGGCAGTCCCTTGTGGAAACTAGAAAATCCGTCTCTGAGAAAATTCTTGGAGAAGTATACAAATGAACGCATTCCTAGCGAGTCGTCATTAAGAAAGACCTATGTAGAAGACATCTATCGGATTGTTATTCAAAATATTAGAGATGGAGTTAGAACAAGTACATTTGAGTATCAATAGAGGAGACAACCGATTCTGTGGAAGGTTTGTTGCCAATGTAATAGTTGGAACTATGAAGAGTGACCACCCTCAAAAATCTATTTTTTAGCATCAGAGCTACTTGATAAAACAAACAGCTCAACTATTGATCAGACTTTTACCAAATCACTTGCATTACTATGGCCTGAAGGAATAAAGCACAATAATGTTCTTCTCTTCATAACTGATGCAGCTCCATACATGAAAAAAGCAGCTGGGGCTTTAAAAATTCTTTTCCCCAGAATGCTACATCTCACGTGCTTAGCTCATGCACTCCACCGAGTTTCTGAAAAGGTACGAAGATTATTCTCTGATGTTGACAAGATGATTTCAATGGAAAGAAGGTATTTCTCAAAGCTCCTTCACGAGTCCAGGTTTTCAAGGAAAAGGCACCGGGATTAGCACTGCCACCTCAGCCAGTACTGACAAGATGGGGAACTTGGATAAATGCCGCACTTTACTATTGTAAAAATTACAACACAGTACAGAGCATTGTAGAAAGTTTTGATGAAGAGGATGCATCTTCTATCAAGATTATGAAATCTCTCATGCAGAAGTCATTGCAAAATGATCTTGCATTCATTAATGCCAACTTTTCAAATTTACCACTTGCAATAACTTCACTGGAAGAAAGAAACCAAACCTTGGTAAATGCATTGGGCATTTTTATAAACGTAGTTGAGGAAATGAATAAAGTTTCGGTGCCACAGGTAAAATTGTCCAGCAGAAGTGTGAAAAAGTAATTTCAGGTAATGCTGACCTAGCTCAAATCAAGAACATTGCAAAAGTCCTTGAAGGAGATGGTGATGTAGACGTTTCAAATCTAAACTCAGAAATTATAGCATGTTTTAAGTATGCACCAATCACATCAGTTGTTGTTGAAAGATCATTTTCCCTTCTTAAACACTTGCTAACTGATCGTAGACATAATCTAACGTTTGAAAATTTGGAAAAAATGCTTGTTGTAATGTGTAACCAATCAAATGAATAAAGCTATACTTCATAGATTTATTTAGTATTATTTTATTAATGTATGGAGATGTCTTACCTATAGTTTTAGCTCATGTTATTTAATGAATTTCGATTTAAAAATAAATGCCTTTTTTTGCCTATTTCCATGTTTTATTCTGCCTTTTTGCCTGCCTATTTCACTGTTTTTTAGTGCCTGAACTTCCGGTCTTTAATAATAATAATAATAATAATCTGAAATTATATATGTTATACAAAAAGGACAAAAATATTGCAGCGAAAATTGCTAATAATAAAAAATGAAAATAAGTTAATAAGACATAAAAATAGGCTGTGCATTAAAGGAGTTTTAGTATCTCTAGGGAAGGGCTAACATGATCGAAGATGGAATCTAGAGGCCTAAAATAAAGGACAGACATAACTCTTTCACAAAATAACTTTTTATTGGACTAATTGTTGGAACTTCAGAACCAAAACAAAGACTCAAATTTCTGAATTTTACAAATCCTTCATCACGTAAATAGAATAACTCACTTAAGAGAATGTAATTATGATACTATGAACAGGAAAAATACAAATTAAATTGCACAACTGCCAAATAAACTAGAGAATCAAATTTCTAAATTGTACAAATGCTCTATCACATAAATAGAATAAGACACTTAAGAGAGGGTAATTATTATGCTACACTTTGAACAAGAAACAAAATAAATTGCACCACAGCACAACTGCCATCTAAAGCCTGACTCTTCTTACCTTCCTTGATGCAAAGTCATGAATTAAATCATCATATGAAATCTGCTCAGCAATTGTATGATTTATACTGATGATGGCCAGACCGGTAAGGCGTTCCTGTGACATAGTTGACCTCAGGTAGGATTTGATGAGCTTCAGCTTTGAAAAGCTCCTCTCTGCTTCAGCAACAGTGACTGGAAGAGTAAGACCAATTCTGAGAGCAGTCCACAAATTTGGATATATTTCAGAGAGCTCCCTTTCATGGATAAATGTCAGCAGTTCAAGCAAGGATATGGTCTTTGATGGCAAGTCAGGCAAGTTCTTCAGCTCCTGTGCAAGCTCTCTGCCATCCAAGTCAGATTGTCCCTTAAAGTGTAGTGTAGTACTAAGGTTCACACATTGTTCTGTCAGCTCCTCAAATGTGAGATTTTGGAAATGTGTCAGCACTCCAAACTTCTCTCCCACAATTTCCAACGTGGAAAATCTTTCCTGAATGGCTGATGTTGCAGCATCAACCACTGCATTGAAAAATGTCACCTCCAGCTTCTTCAAAGCATCAATCAAGGGCTCATCAGATGCTTCATAGGAGAAGTGCCGCTTTGTGGACCTCAGCCGTTTTTGTTTTAACACAGCCTCCACATTCATTTGTTCACAGATATCTGTGGCTGCCATTTGTGCAGCCACAAAACCTGTTGCCCTGTAATTGCGGAGACCTCTCTCTGTTTTTTTTAGGAGATTTACTGCAACATCAACGTGCATGCTAGGAGACTGCATCTGCTTGCTCACATGCTGAATTTGGCACAACAGGTCATGCCACACCACTGAACAAATGGCGAAGCGGTATGACCCAACCTCCTCTGACAGAGATTGAGCCTCGACCTTTATTACAGAGTCTTTGGTGTGGTCCCTCACCTCGATCAGTGCATCTCTCACTGCAGCTGCCTGATATCTCAGGGGCTCCACACTCTTGATCTTGCTTTCCCACCTTGTATCAGACCACATCTTCAATGTGATGTTCACATGTTTTTTCAAAATGGCCCATCGTTGTGTGGAGGCTGAAAACAAGTTGTAAAGCTTCTGCAAGATGCCAAAGTAACTTGTGGCATCAATAGATCCCTTAGCAGCATCGGCCACAAACAAATTCAGAGAATGAGCCCCACATGGAACAAACAGAGCTCTGGGATTAATTTCTAGGAGGAACCTGGATTGAACACCCTTGTTTTTTCCCCTCATGTGGCCCCGTTGTCGTATGATTGTCCTCTACAGTCCATGAAAGGAACTTTTAGCTCCTCCAGTCTCTTCAGAATCAGAGATGCCAAATGTTGACCATGGACTCCTCTGCCTCCAAAAACCCCATGAAATGTTCCTTTACATGGGGCTTCCCCTCCAGTGACACAACCCGAATCACAACTGACAACTGTTCAGTGTGGCTGATATCTGGAGTGCAATCTAGAATTATTGAAAAAAACTTTGATTGTTTGATGTCGCTCACCATTGCTGAAATGGTCTTGCTGCTCGACAAATCAATGAGTTCGTTTTGTATGTGGTGGCCGAGGTAGCTGGTGTGACTGGAGGTCCCTTTTTGGACACGGTTAATGTGCTCTTGCATTATAGGATCAAATTGTGCCATCAGTTCAACTTCTTTCAGAAAATTGCCATTTGATGGTGAGAACAATTTTTCTGTATGTCCCCTTAGTGCCAAATTCCTAACTGCCAGAGAATGCACAATAGCAGTGAGACGTGTCAGCACCGCTCTCCATCTCAACTTCTCAGCCTCCAGAAGTGCCATCTCCTGCTTGTCAATGGTCTCCCCCTTTCTCATCCTCACTGCCAGTTCTTTCCAGATTTTCATAGAATTTAGGTGTTCTGAACTGTTGTCATGTGATGTGAGCAATGAGCTTGCATGCTTCCAGTCCGAGAGTCCCAAACTTGTTAAATTTATTTTCCTCTTGGAAAATAATGTACAACAGAAACAGAAAAGGCTGTTGTTTTTTAAGGAATAGACCAACCACTTCTGGTTATATTTTCCCCACTAACCAATGACTTCCTGAAGTATTGATGGTGGAAACTTCTTCCGTCACTGTCGTTTCTAGGGAATACAAAGTCAGATGGTACTTGACTTGGTCCCCTGGAAACCAGTTGTGTCCGAATTCTCTCAGTCAGAACTGAAGGCCAGTTAGCAGGGTCGGTGGACAGAGACTCATCCTCAGGAGGCGATTCTGCTCCAGGCATTTCTAATAGAAAGAACAAGAGCATTACTCATTAGTATACACACCTAAGTTAGATAACACATTATTCACAGCACTTTGTTATGGTGGTGGTGTTATGGAATTATGGTGGTGAACACCACACATACCCAGTAACCCAGACCCAGTGATAATAACATTATAATTTATAACTGTTTGCAAAATGTTTTGCAGGGATGCACACACATACACATACACACACACGCACACACTCACAGACATATGTGCACACAAACTCACCTGAAGAGTCCTGCCGGGGAGAAGTAGAAGCAAATGGGTCTTCATCCTCAGGATCAGACTGCATTTGTGGAGACATATGTGAGGCTGAGGAGGTGGATGGCTCCTCAGCCTCAATAATGGCAGAAGTAGACGGCTTCTCATCCTGGCTAGTGGCAGAGGGTGTTCCAAAATATTTCAAAAGTGCCCCTGCAAATAGTAAAATAGAACATAACAGACCAATGCATGAATAGGCTAGTACAATTAATTTAACATGTTATTAAGCACAATTTATTAAACTTTTAGAATAGGAAACAAATGAATAATACAACCTCCTTGGTTAATGGCTAATTATATACATAATAGTACACTTCAAATGACTCAGAAAGCTATATCACAAAATAGCAGTGCAATATAGCAGTGAAGAGTAGATGACATAGCTCTATACCTTTATCTTTTGCTCGTTTCTCCTCTTCTTCTTCCTCTTTTTTCTAAACTGAGCACCTGATAGCTTTGACCTCTTCTTATCCATTTGCGGTTATTTGACAGACCTTAGTGGCTTAGTGTGAAGATTCGTTCTGTAATAAATAATATACATTTCACTATTTAACCAAACCCAGAAAATAACATTACATATGTTAAAGTATGGGCCTTTATTCCCAATAATATTAATCTGGAAGCATTTTGCATTGTTTAGGTCTTTTATGGGAAGGTTTATGGAAAATGCAATAGATGGTTTTTTATTAATAAAATATATTTATTGATCTTTTATTATTTATTTTATTTTATTTTTTATTTTTATTTATTTCTTTATTTATTTATTCTTATTTTTATTTTTATTTTTTTTGCAGGCGCTCATGCCGCCCCTCCACAAATGCCGCCCTGTGCGGCTGCCCATATTGCCCATATGAGGAACCGCCACTGTATATAGCCGTCATGACACGCATGTTGTTTACGAAATGAAGCAAAGAATAGGCAAGGCAATATTCATTAGGTGTATTCACATGTAATTAAATAACCCAACTTGACTTATCACTTGTTATTATCAAACAAACATATATCATTAGGTGATGGATGTCAAATTTGACTGTGAGAATTTGTAATAAGGAGAGCATTCAATTCTGAGGTTTCAGAATCTTCAGAACTGGCAATTTGGACTCCACTTGTCTGATGAAATGCAAATAAGTTGCCGATATTTCTAGATTCAGTTTATTATTATTATTATTATTATTATTATTATTATTATTATTATTATTGCAGATGTATTTTTCAGGTGCAATTATTTTAATAATAGTAAATGACGATAAACACACACACACGCACACACACGTGTGTGTGTGTGTGTGTGTGTGTGTGTGTATAATTATTTATATATATATATGGTTGGCGTGCATTGGAATATCTGAGTCAGTTCTGTAATTGTGCAATTTTAAATCATTCAATTAATCTCTAACGCACATGTTTTGGTGCACGTTTTGGCCCTTTTTGATGCTTCTCTGACTTTACATTGTTCATTTCGTATAAATAAAAACAGATGTGTTGCATCCACTGTTGTTCATGTATCGCTTCGGACTAACTACTAGCTTAGTTTCTTCCTTGGATACTTGTGAGGACTTTGGCTGTTAACTGGATACTTGTGGCTACTGGCTACCGAGTTAAATTCATATTTTAGTTGGGTTGCGTCATGGTCACGTCGTAACACTACTTCCCGTTAGATTAGCGAAGTTAAGCAACGTTTGGTTTGTTCGGTAGTTTGATGGGTAACCCTCCATCAAGTTCAAATGATGTATTAGATAAGTCAGACCCCACGTCAAAGCCGTAGGTCTCCTCTGTCACGTGACATTTGTCATCACGAAGGAGGTTAAAGAACCCAAAAATATTAATATTATCATATTTTGATTCTTTTATATTTTTATTCTTTCACAGAAAAGAAATACAGGGTGTGAAAAAAAAGCACCATAAACATTTGAATCATTTTCTATATGTTTCAGAAAGAACTGTTGAACATTTTAAACGGTTTGAACATTTGAACATTTGGGTATTTCAAACTTTTAAATAGTTTGAACATTTTTAAACAGTTACGTGGAAACCAAAAAAATAATATATTAGAAAAATTACTCTTTGCCGATAGTGGCAGATTTTTGTCACACCCTCTTTATCAAAACTCATCTCTTCAGGTTAATTTTTGTAGGTTGAAAATTACTTACTTTTCAATTAATTTCCTAATAATTCTTTTTTTGTTGTGTGTGTGTGTGTGTGTGTGTGTGTGATACGTATTCATCTCTTTGTAAATGGTGTATTGTATACATTTTCTCTCCCCCGATGAGGAAACCATCAAGTTCGTGCAGGCAATCTCGAATCGAGTCAGAAATGTTATTTACGTGAGTATCTCTCACGAACTCATCCGTCAACAAATGACAACCTTACGAGAAAAGAAGGGAAGCAGATAGAGAGAGAGAGAGAGAGAGAGAGAGAGAGAGAGAGAGATATAGAGAGAGAGAGAGAGAGAGAGAGAGAGAGAGAGAGAGAGAGAGAGGAGAGAGAGTCAAAT
Source organism: Bathynomus jamesi (assembly GCA_023014485.1). Lineage (NCBI taxonomy): Eukaryota > Metazoa > Arthropoda > Malacostraca > Isopoda > Cirolanidae > Bathynomus > Bathynomus jamesi. The sequence goes on from JAJOZX010003921.1 coordinate 209,372, forward strand.
ACAAAGGGATAAAACAATATGTTTTGGAAGAAGAGGGGCGCTCAAAATAAAATTTTCTAACGGAGGGGGCATTCAAGGGAGAGTTTTACCTTCTTTGAGTATCAAAGATTCTTGTCAAGTAATATAACAACTTCTTTAAATAGAAGAACTTTTCTTCAAAACTTCTTTCTTCTGAGTGATTTGAGACACTAGAAGATAATACTTCTATATATAGAAGTTTCCGAGAAGGCTTTCTCTAACCTCATAAGTATGTTCATAATGTTCATAAACCTTTTAAACCTTGCATTCCATAAACCTAAAACTGACTTACTTTAAAATATATATATATATATATATATATATATTATATATATATATATATATATATATATGCACTAAAATCACAGAATAACACGTGATCTTATTAATAAGCAAACAACCACAGGGAAAAGGAAAAGGAAACACGAAGTCCGAGCGCTTTCGTGATATATTCACATCTTCAAGATGTGAATATATCACGAAAGCGCTCGCACTTCGTGTTTCCTTTTCCTTTTCCCTGTGGTTGTTTGCTTATATATATATATTTTTTTTATTTATTGGGGTTGTTTAACCTCCTTCGCAACATCTAAGGTCATATGACGGAGGGGACCTACAGCTTTACGTGGGATCCGAACCACGGGTCGCTACATAATCTGGGCGCGGAGGATGGTCTCCATCGAACTACTACCCAGACCCAATGTCGTTTAACTTCGCTAATCTCCGGGAAGCAGCGGTGTTACGACATTGGCCATGACGTAGCCCATATATATACAGTATATATATATATATATATATATATATATATGTGTGTGTCTGTATATATATATATATAATATATATTATATATATATATATATATATATATATATATATATATATATAAGTGAAAATAAAATGACCTTGACCTTTACGATAAATAAAAATACCCCAAAATATATGCTTATAAATATCCTAAAAAAAATAGACTATAAATAAAAAATAAATAAAATTAAATATAAAATAAATTAATAATAAATAATTAAGTAATAAAATAAATAAATACAGTAAATAGGGCCCCTACACACCCACAGCCCCTACATACCCACATATTATATTTAACATGCTATAGTAAATACTTACAACCGAAAAAAAAAAGCGCGATATAAAATAAACCTTTATACAATCACTAATTGATACCCAAATGGAGAAGAAGAAGAAGAAGAAACAGAAGAAGTAGAAAAAGAAGCAGAAGCAGAAGAAGCAGAAGAAGTAGAAGTAGAAGAAGAAGCAGAAGCAGAAGAAGAAGAAGAAGAATGAGGAGGAGTAAAATAGAGAGGAAAGAATGAGGGTGGGATGATGGATGAGTTCCTAAATCGGGGTATCAATAGACTCCAACAACCCCGTTAAGGAGACCCGCCATGCCGAAAACGCTTGTTCCACTCGCTTCACAATTGTCCTTAAGCCTATAAGTAATATACTTTTAGAGCCATTTCGGATTCACAAAATTGCATTACATAAACACGTACTTATTTTTAAACATTCTTTTTATTTAGTTTCACTTTAAGTATTTTTTATTTATTATAGATTCATTTGGATTTAAAGTACTACAGTCGCGTAGGCGTAGAGTTTATAACTAATAGAAGTGTACAGCTATACTGTACAAGTACAAGAGATATCATTTAATGTTACAGAAACTCGTATGTACTTATCTAGATCACAGATACTCATACTGTTATCACTCGCGTGCGACTGCACAACTACACATGAATTCCTGTATGTGCATATATATATCTATATATATATATATTATATATATATATTATTATATATATATATATATATATGTGTGTGTGTGTGTGTGTGTGAGTTGTATTTGTGTGTGTATGTGTGCGTGTATGATGCTAACAAATGATGCACTCGAAGAAGCATTTCATACATATACATTTAGATGCAAAGTACACTTTAGTATATGTAAAAATGGTCTCCTTGAAATTTGATTCATGTCCACTGACAGCGACGTAATTCAATTACAAAATCCCTCATATTTGTAAATTATGTTTTATTAAATATACTTAAATTCTGTCTCCTCCACATTTATGTGTAATTTAAACAGGATGTAGACAGTGCCTGTCACTCTATAATGGATTGAGAGTGCCAAGCACGCATTCACTAACACTGAAATTTAGAAACATGTTTCTTCTTTTTTTTTTTTTTCTCTTTAAACACACACACACACACACACACACCACACACACACACACACCACACACACACACACACACACAGATAAGTAAAGAATGATGATAAATTCACAATTTCTTTCGTGAACTATTCTTAGTTATCAAACATTTGATTGGCCAAAACTTTCCCGCGTTGAAAAAACGGTAAAATTAATACGAATTCACTTTTCCTTAAAAAAAAAATAAAAAAAATATTGACCTCAACAATGAAGGTACGAAGCCATTTATTATACTCATAAAATTTAAAATAAACAACATCTCTACACTTATTTTCAGCATAATATTCAAACCAATTCAAAATCTTTATTTAAGTACATTTAAAATCCCATGTACTTTATGGCTATGATTATTGTCTTGCATTACTATATATATATATATATATATATATATATATATATATATATATATATATATATATATATAGTCTGCATGCCTGGTTGGCGGGCCTGCAAAATCCCTTGCCCAGGTAATCATTATTGCCGATATAATAATGATGGATTGGTTCAGTTTTAGTCCCACAAATTCACATTCGTTGTCAGCTCAAATGAGGTCCCCGCAAACTGTCCTCTGAAACGCTCGATTTCATATATATATATATATATATATATATATATGAGACACTTTATATCTACACGTGTATATATGACTTACTGTTACGCAGGAAATGTCATAGTGGGGCCCCCTAACAGTAGTTTAATTGTATATTAATTGGGTGTTGTACATTTTTATTTTCATTTTTTTTTTTTTTACTATTTTCTGGACGAACACTTGCAGTGTGTGACGTTGACGAGGACGAACATTTTACTGAAACTTCGTTTATTATTTCTTTTCAACGAATTGAATTATTGCATGTTTTTTACACCTTTTTTACACCTTTTCTATATAATATTTCATTTAATTTTGTTCTCTCTCTCTCTCTCTCTCTCTCTCTCTCTCTCTCTCTTTCTCTCTCTCTCTCTCCATCAGCGAAGTTAAACGACATTGGTTGGATCCGAGTAGTTATTGGACAGTCGTCTGCATTCAGTTCGGATCCTCCGTCAAATGACCTTTGTCGTTACGAAAGAGAATAAACACCTCCTAAAACACAACCAAACAAAGCTTCTGTACGAGGTACGTTAATTTCAATTTACTCGTGGGCACAATGCCACCATTTCAATTTGCATCTGAATTAAGTAGCCTCACTTTGCCAGCGTTCGTAGCTAGTAGGTAACACTGTTTCCCTACAAGCGAAATGAATACCCTGAAGTCGGGGGTTCGACTACCGATGGTACTGGTTAATAATAATTCAAGAGTTATAGCAATGGGCCGTATTCGTCTAGCCTGAACTGTGTGCCAATTTCTGGCACTCTCCACTGATTATAACATCGTAATAATATATTGAAAATAACCTGCGTTGTATATATCAGCTATTTGGAGTATCCAAATTAATTTACACACACACACACACACACACACACACACACACACACACACACACACACATATATATATATATATGATACACACAGACTGTGCATGGAACAAGGAACTCTTCTGAAAAAATTATATATATATATATATATATATATATATATATATCTATACACACACCACACACACACACACACACTGTATATTGATTAGTACTGAATTTAGTTAGCGTGAATAGAAACTACAAAAAGAAATAAAAGAAAATTATTTATCGTCAAATAAAATTAGTAAATTTTTAAATTTTTAATTTCTAACTTTTATTTTGGTTTCTTAATTTTTAAATTTTAATTCTTCAATTTAAACTTTTTATGTTTAAATGAATTAAATGTTATATTTTATTTTATTTTTTTAATTTTCAGAAAATAATATTTATGTTGAAGAGATAATATTAACTCGTAAATGGGTTTGAAACATAGTTCATTGGCTTGGTCCTATAACGAATCTAATATTATTATTATTAATATATATATATACACCTTTGGTTAGCTTCCGCCCGAATTGTTCATTCTGACGAAGGTCAAGCTTTTCACTCCACCTTAGACCTACAGTTTAACGTGGAATCCGAACCACGCCCCATCAGCAGCCCAGCGTCTTAACCACTAGGTTTCTTTATTGTGTGGAAGGATGAACAGCTGGGTTTTGTTGCACGCCGGCTGCCGTCGGGTCTCGAACCCGGGGTCGATGGATTCGTAGTCAGCGACGCTAACCACTACACCACCGAGGCGCCACCGAGGCCCCTGTACGCCATTATTATTATTATTATTATTAATATATATATATATATATATATATATATTAAAAAAATTACCTGCAAAAGGATAATTTTTAAAAACCTCAAAAAATTGCTAATTAGTAATGAGTGAGTTTTTTTTTTTTTTAATTTTATTACTGTCACAAAAAAGGGAAAAGTATATCCAAAGAAAAACAGAATATACCCAGTTAGTAATTTTTGTTTTTCTGAATTTTTAGTCGAACTTTTTTCCGAAGCAATAATCAACGTATCTCATTTTTTTTTTTTAAATAAAATGTATTAACTTCCAGATAACAAATTTGGTAGTTTTTTGTTTTGATTCTTTTAAATTATTATGAATTTATATATATATATATATTATATATAATATATATATATATATATATATATATATATAATAATTTTATAAATTATTTTAATTATAATAATTTTAATAATCCTTATAATTATTATCTATTAAAAACATTGTTATATCATATATAGACAACTGTGTTGTATAATACCAATGTATTAAATGATAATAATAATAATTACCATCAGTATTATTAAAATTTTTTATATTCATAAAGTTATTTACTTTAGTTCAAGAAATTATATAATATATATATATATATATTTATTATTACATTTTATTTGCATACGCTTGTAAATACTTCAATACAAAGAAATATTTTTACTGGCATAGGCCTAATTGAAAAAAAAAATTTGGTATAAGTAAAACTTTAAAATAAAATTTGCAATCCCAAGTACAAATTTTACGGATTAAGAAATATTAATTTACATAATAAGTTTAATTAATTTAATATACAGGGTAGCCATAAAAGAATCGTACGAATTTAGCTTATTTCCAATATAATTTGCACGCTTTTTTTGTGAACACCCTGTACATATACATCAGTTGATATTATGTTCCTATTTAAAGAAAGAATTCTTTCGTATGGATTTGGTGGACTTTTGCTTTTAATTCTGTGCATATTTGTAATGTCTGGTTTTCGTGTTTGAATACAGTGCTCTTGTGGTCTTATGCCCGGGGTTAACGTTCACACACACACACACACACACACACACAAGCAATATATATAATATATATAATATCTAAAAAAAGAGCAGAGTGCTAAAACCCGGGCAGATTTCCAGTATAAATTTGTATATATATATTTTTTTTTTATCTATAACATTGGTTGGAAACAATTCTTTTAATCTTGTGCTAAAAATCGATAGTTTTTCCTTATAAATTTGTGTGCCCCCTTCCACAATCCTTTAATTTTGTTTTTCCGTATTGTATATATATATATATATATATATATATATATATATTAATATAGATTTTTTTTTTTTTTTTTTCTGTAACCTATATAGGTTGTAACTCTTTATGTACTTCAGTGTTCCTCAGGATGTCATTAGACGAAAGCGCTTGAGCACCATCTGTGTTTCCTTCCTTCGTGGTTTTATTCATCATATATATGATGCAAACCCACAAGGTCTAATTGTGAAATTCATCTCATACATTTATATATATATATTTATTCAAACCTGCAATTGCGCTACATTAAAATATATATACTCATATGTATACTAAAAAATAATTATTATTGTATAATACAGAGATGTAGAATTATCAACGCATGTGTAAAAGTAAATATAAAATTCATGGTAATTACGTGTTCTGATTCGTAAAATGATATTGACTCGTAAATCTATATATATATATATATATATATACAGTTGGTTTCAAAATGTTGGGATACATTGGACCTCGAGGTATAGGTGTGGCGCAGTATACCTCAGTTTCTGTATCTGATGACAGCCTTATAAATTATTGTTCTTATCCTAGGTATAAAATAAGAAATAACAGTGATGTAATGTTGCGGAAGTAAATTCGCCTATAAAAAAAAGAAAATTAAAAAAAAACAAGATTTAAATAATTACCAATTAGTAATTTTTGGAGCTTTCTGAAATTCATTCCTTTTGGCAAACTTTTTTCCGGCAAGTGTACATTACTATCTCTTATAATTACAATGTCGTATAGAATATGGCCGTTATTCCTTTTAAAGTTTATATACAACTGACTCAAGCTATTTTACACTATATATATATAATATATATATATATATATATATATATTTTAATTGAGGTTGTTTAACCTCCTTCGCAACATCTAAGGTCATATGACGGAGGGGACCTACAGCTTTACGTGGGATCCGAACCACGGGTCGCTACATAATCTGGGCGCAGAGGACAGTCTCCCATCCATATATATATATATATATATATATATATATATATGTATGTATGTATGTATAGTCTTTCTCCATTGTCGTCGTTGTATGAATGACACATAATGGGAACAGATCCCTAAACGCTGTCTTCCTCTGTAGCTTAAAATTAGACGAAATAGTAAATTCTGAGAAAGGATGAATCCTATGCTAATGACGGTGTAGGCCACTTCCTGTTCACGGAACATCTTTTCGTACCGAATTTACGCCGAACTTTGATTATTAACATTAAAGACTTATTATTTATTTGACACCGTTGCTATTACTTCTGCAACTCCTCAAAATGGTTTTGCGTAAACTCCCGCAGTATGTTTTATACGATAATGATAGAAAATAGTTAAAAAATATATTACTATTGCTAGTATAGACTAGTTATTTAGTACGTACGGTACTTCAGTTCATTACGCTTTAGTTTTCCGTCATTTTAAAAATGGGCTCGGTTTTGAGTACGTTCAATTTTTACTATTAACGTGTGTGGGTAAGAAATGTATCGTTCCCCGTCAATGGAATACGGTTTTTCCCTCTCTATTTCATCTTCCTCTTTCACTACACATATTTCGCATACTCTCTATTTCGTTTTGCTCGCATTTGGTTGCCGGAAAGGTTGCTGCTGTCGTTTCTGCCAGTCGCCGAACCCCAATAACAGAGGAAGGCATCAGAGGAGGTTGTGTGTGCTTCTCAGGGCAGATGGCGCTGCGATAAACAAGGCGATCCATTACTCTCTTGACAGCCTCCGCATTTCATGGGAAAAACAGCAAATTTTTACATTACAAAACAGGTTCATATTAAGAAATTTACATCCTTTTCGTTCGCATTTAAGCTTATAAGGAAAGTTTCTAAATGCCTTTTTAAAACGTATAAAGGTTATATTGCGTATTATAGTATTATACGTATTAGCTATGTTAGAATAGCGACGCCTTAATTTTGGTCAAGAGTCTAAATTCCTGTCATGAATAAGTTCGTTCTCTCTCTCTCTCTCTCTCTCTCTCTCTCTCTCTCTATATATATATATATATATATATATATATATATGACAAAGGGTCATATGTTTTCATATATTTTCATTCATTTCAAAGTTGTACTTCAGTCGAGTTTATCTACGATCTCCAAATTTCAAATAAATAGATGAAAGTTTTTTATTAGAATTAAGATAAATCTATAAGTTATTTAACACACACACACACACACACACACACACACACACACACCTTTATTTATATATATATATATATATATATATATATAGTAAATACAAAAAGTAAACGCTGAAAATGTTCCCATAATGCCATATCTCTATGAAATGATGCCAAATACCATATTATTTATTCGTCATTCTAAAATGAATCTTTTGAAATGTTGCAAATATACATATAGCAACATTTCTCCTAAAGAAAAAAATGATGCAGGTGGTAATCTTGTGATTTTAATGACGAACTTCATCATAATTATATTAATTTTACCATTACACAATTATGTATATTTTTAGTTAAGTTACTTAATTGTATACATAAAGAATCTTGGTATAATTGAGTTACGGGTAAAAAATCTTTAATGGTAATAAGGACAAAGTTCACATCTTTTATAGAAAATTTTCTCTCTCTCTCTCCCCCCTCCTCTCTCTCTCTCTCTCTCTCTCTCTCTCTCTCTTCTCTCTCTCTCTTATATATATATATATATATATATATATATATAATATATATATATATATCTGTGTGTGTGTGTGGTGTGTGTGTGTGTACAGGTAGTGGGGTTGATCGATCGTCCCTCGGCCCATGGTTGACGTGGTGGATGGTCGGTTGCGATGACTCTTGATTTAATGGCATTATGTTTGAATAACCATCCTTACTTATGTAAATAAAGAAGCGATTATAAGCGTTTAATTATATATGAATCAAAATTTACCTCATGTCGCTGTTACATTTTAACGAATAAACAATTTCCCAAATTGGTGTTTGCCTTTAACATTCAATTATGTTAAACTATTATCGCTTCATACTTGGTACTTTACTCCTGATTAAGCCATGCATATTTGCAACCGAATCTATTTCTAAAAGTCGATTGGAAATTCGAACGTATCCGAAACTGAAATGAAGATTCGCGACATTTTGTCCAACAAAATAATCGTCTATTTATCGATCGTGAAATAATTATTGCTTGTCATATGTCAACTGTTAATTCGAGTATACCACATAATTTTATTATATATATATAATATAGTTGCAAAATTCCTTTTAAAAGCAGTAAATTTCCGATGGAAATTTTGAGAATTTTCAACAAAAGAATAAATATAAATATACCTTTGGGTTAACCTCGGTTAGCTTCCGCCCGAATTCTTCATTCTGACGAAGGTCAAGCTTTTCACTCCACTCAAGCTTTTCGCTCACCTTAGACCTACAGTTTAACGTGGAATCCGAACCACGCCCCACCAGCACCCCAGCCACTAGACCACCCAATTATCTACCAACCACTTTCTTTATTGTATGGAAGAATGAACAGCTGGGTTTTGCTGCGCGCCGGCTGCCGTCACCGGGTCTCGAACCTAGGGCCGATGGATTCGTAATCAGCGACGCTAAACACTACACCACCGAGGCGCATATATAGAAAAAAAAAAATAGCTGAACCTTGTTTGCAGAATAAAATATTAATAGATTTAGAAGCCATAGGTTCACTCAAAAAAAACTATATTTACTTTAAAGTTTAAACAAAGAATTTCTTTGGATTTTAGACTACCAAAGTACCGTGTTCAAAATTATGAGACCCCAGTTTTGTTCAAATTGAACTAAATAAATGATTATATTAAAATAATTTTTGTTTAGATTAAATACACTCAAAATTATATTTACTTGGAATTAATAATAATTTTCAAATTTTTATATATGTTTAGTCTAAACCAAATTTATTTTACATTAATATCATTCATTAAATTCAATTTGAACAAAACTGGACCTGATAATTTTGAACACACAGTACTTTATTAGTTTAATATTTGAACAAATTCTTTGTTTAAATTAAATAAAAGTTTTTTTTTTTGCACGTGAAAACAACATAGGTGGTCGGATTATAGGTGGTCGGATTAGGTGCATTGTGAGTTAGAGAGAATCGAAAACTGATGTATGAATAGGGAATTCGTTACATCAAAAACAGAGGAGCCTATCAGCATATATATATATATATATATATATATATATACTATCGGAGCTTATATGGGTGGTAATAATATAAATCTCAGTTTATTCCTTTATCGATATATTTGGGAGTGTCACTGTAAATATCCCCTTATAAAAATTTTGTTGAATATTCTATGCGTTTCTTCATTCTAATATGAATCTCCAAAGGTGTATAAAGGGTGTGTATCATTCTTGTACAGAAATAGTCCTCTCTCTCTCTCTCTCTCTCTCTCTCTCTCTCTCTCTCTCTCCTCTCTCCTCTCTCTCCTCTCTATATATATATATATATATATATATATATATATATATACACCTTTCAATCTTTCAAATGTTGCGTGCGATGATTCCACATTTCACGAAAGTCAAGCTTGTCGCCCCTCCTCTCGAGTTGGCCTGGTGAAGTAGTGAGTTGGTTTCTTGTACTCTCCACCTCATATAGCCAGGTCCGCCAGGCTCATCTGGGATTGTTCTGAGCCAGGCGTCTAATCTTCTTTTGAAGATGTCCACTGCAACACCACTCATGTTCCTTAGGTCTTTGGGCAGCTGATTAAACAGTTTTGGTCTTCTCACAACAAAACTATTTTCTTTCAAGGTTAAGGATGTTCCCTGTCTAGCCTTTAATTTGGGAACACGACACAGTTTTCCTTTTCTACTTTTCACCGTTGTTTGGGGAGTCACAGGGTTCAGAGTAAGATTAGGGACTAGTATCTCCATTATTTTTCAAGTGTAAATAATGGTGTATCTCTCTCTCCTCCTTTCCAGTGAATATAGGTTTAATTCGCGTAACCTTTCCCAGTAGTTTAGTTCTTTGCACCCACTGATCTTGGCTGTGATGCTTCTCTGAATCCCTTCTAATTGTCTAATGTCTTTTTTATATGGGCATGTTAGGACCGAGCAGTATTCTAATTTGGGTATGATCAGTATTTTCAGTAGAGGAATCATTATATTCCTATCCCTTCGTTTAAAGGTTCTCAGTATCTGCCCAGTTACTTTTCTTTGCTCTGTTTACTGCTATCTTATTTTGTGTTTCAAATTTCGCATCATCAGTCATTACAACCCCTAAATCTTTTGCTTTAGAATTTCTCTAAATTTCCTGTCCATTTGGGGTATAATATTCCATGGATTTTAGGCTTCTCTTTTTCCGTACCGTAACAGCTGAAATTTCTCAGTGTTAAACTTCATATTGTTGTCTTCCGTTCACTTGTAGATTCTGTTCATGTCTGTTTGTAGAGATCTATATCTTCTGGGTTTCTTATTTTTCTACTGATCTTTGTGTTATCGGCAAAGGATGTTACTGTGCTGTCTCTGGTAACGTTCTCATCTATGTCAGTTAGCATGATTATGAAGAGTAGTGGAGCTAATACTGTTCCTTGTGGTACTGAGCTGAGGACCTCTGATTCTGATGAAGATACTCCTTGTACTGTAACGACTTGCCGCAGCTCACTAAGGAAATTATATATCCATTTCTCTACTTTTCCTGTTATTCCCATATATTTCAGTTTATGTTTTATGATTCCATGGTCACACTTGTCGAACGCTTTGGCAAAGTCTGTGTATATTACATCATAGTTTTCATTACTTTCCATTGCATCAATAATGTTGTTGTAGTGTCCCATTAGTTGTCATAGGCATGATCTGCCTGACCGAAACCTATGTTGGTTATCATTGAATTTTTTCTGAGTTTCTAAAAAGTCATAGATTTTCTGTCTAACTATTCTTTCAAATATTTTAGTGAGATGAGATGTAAGCGACACTGGCCTATAGTTTTTGGCCTCGGATCGATCTCCTCCTTTATATATTGGAACTATGTTCGCGCCCTTCAGGATGCCCGGTATTTCTCCCGTGTCTAGTGATCGTCTCTATATCCAGTATATGGCTCAGCGATTGCATTCTTGCAGTTTTTGATCAGTGTGGCATTCCATTTGTCCGGTCCTGCTGCTGAGTGTGCTTTTAGTTTCCCTATTGCTTTCCCTATAGCTTTCAATTAGGTTTCAAACGTATATACTGTGTGTGTGTGTGTGTTGTAATATATATATATATATATATATATATATATATATATATATATATATATATTATATAAAGTTACAATAATTTATCACAAAATTATGAATTATTATAATTCATTAAAATATTTGATGATACAACAACTTTGTGGTTAACAAATACATATGAAAACACAATTAATCAACAATATTTAACATTTTTTCGTTAAGATAAATATTCTGTAATATTAAAAAAAAAAAAATTGTCTGAGGTAAGCCAAAACAAAATCAATCTACTCGCTTGAAAATATTAAAATAGAGAAGACATTAAAATATGAAAGATTTTGTAATTTATATTTGCTTTATAATTTTAAAAATATTTCGAACGTAAATTCGTTTAAAACCAAGTTTAAATCTCGATTAATAATGGAATACTAATAAAAATGTAGGATTAAATGTACATTACTTTATGACTTGTTCATTTCTAGTGTCTACCTATCAATTCTTTATAATGTATTGGTATCATACCTTCAATAATGACTTTGTATTTGTTTTATATCAATAATAACTTAAGATTAATATATGTACTGTATTTCCGATATTAGTTCATTTGTTTGTGTATTAATCATAGTTTAAATGTTCAAATATATTATATTTTATCTCTAATTAATTTGAGAGCACAGTAAAGCCTAAAGGTTAAGGGGCAAATTATATAAAATAAATAGTCCAATTAACAGTTACTTATTTTAGGTTAAAATTATTGTAACAATGAAAATTGTAAAACTTTTAATATTAAAATTGTAAAATTTTAATATTTTAATAAAATTGTAAAATTTGAATATTATAATAAAATTGTAAAATTTTAAAATTTTAATAAAATTGTAAAATTTTAATATTTTAATAAAATCGTAAAATTTTAATATTTTAATAAAACTAAAATTTTAATATTTATTTTATGAATAAAGAATTATTCATGTATTCATAAAAGAAATATTGTTGAGATTTTCAGAAACGGATGAAAAAATTTACCAAGAGAAGATTTTGAAGCCATTTCATGACGTCACATCTCTTCAAAGTTCATTCGTATATTATAAGTCTCAATGGCGACTGATTTTTCAAGTTAAGTGTAAAAGAAAAGCTGCTTTTTTATTATGAAGGTTTCTGGCAACAAGTTTTTATTCGGTAAATCTACAGACCAAAATTTCAAAATGTTTGATGTAACCGATAACAAATTACATGAACA